>BMAO01026666.1:0-20425 GCA_019973975.1 Trichonephila clavata
GTATGTATGTATGTATGTATGTATGTATGTAATTTGTTCGGGTGGAATCTTGCAACTCAATTTTGAAGCTGATATCTTCACTCCATTGAGCTGAAATTTTGTATACACGTTCAGTTTGGATGACAATGCATGTTTTGACAATTTATATTCCGATATTGCAATTAATTAAAAAGATATTAATTAAAAACATTTAATTAGTTTTGGGCGCCAACTTTGATATATCTGCATTGTTGTAATAATGTTATTTTTACAACAATGACAAAAGTTGGCGTCGAAAATCGGTTTTCAGCCAAACTAAAATTTCATAACGTTGCGCTATTCACTGTATTTATTAACTTTGTCTAAAAAATAATTACATTTCTACAACGTAAAAATAATCTAATTTCTGCAACGTATGCAATTTTTTTACAAATTTCTATCTATTTTCTTGGATTTAAATTCAAAACAAAAAAAGTCGAGCTATTTTTCAAGTAGATTGGTACATTGTATACCTTTCTCAACGCTGCCAAGTTAAACTGAGATGGAGTATTGTAGAAATTCTTTAAAAAAATTTATCTAACTTTAATCTATGAAACTCAGACAAAAAATAATTACAGAATTGGAAGGATCATTTTTTTATATATCTTACCCATCAAAAAGGAATCCGCTAGGAAAACAATAAGAGAAAAATATTATCCAGAAATGCAATGTATTTTCAATTAAAAAATAATTTTATATTAAAATAAATGAATTTTTTAAAGAAATTTTCTAATTTTAAGCCTACAAGTAATTTAAATATACCTCATTTTTTATCACCAGTAATCTAAACACACACTACGACATGTGTCCTTAAATTTAATTACAAATAGTATCTGTTAATTTTATTTGAAAAATTACGGCAATTTTGTTTCTCTAGATGAATTAGGTACATTGTAAAACCAGCTCATGGTTATTGATATCCATAAAATGTGCCAAAAGAGAATAATTTGCAAATAAGGAGATTTTAAAATTAAGGAGAGAAAAAAAATCGAATCTGAGAAGAAAAATTTCTTTAAATAGGAAATGCACTTCGCTATTTGGAGTTATTTTACGAAGAAAAGAGTAATATGTGCTTGGGTCCAGGAAAAGTTCTTAAAATAGAGAAATTCCCAAAATAGAGGTTCGTTACATGGAGGTTTGACTGTATAAAAATAATACGATGGTTAATTATTTTTTCAAAATCAAGTTTCTAAAGATGAGCTGAGCAATTAAAAAAATAGATTCTTACGTAGAAGATATCTAATGTCCAGCAAAATATTATCATTAGTTGAGAAAACTTTCATTTTTGATTACAACATGCGTTTTTGAATTTTAAGCATTTTATTGATTAATACAAATATTTAATTCATTACAACATGCGTTTAATTTAATTTTTTTAATAAATAACTAGATTTTTCTTCTAATATGTTAGAGAAATATATCCCTTACCTTCAAATATTTCAAATAAATAATATATTCTTTAAGATTTTTCAAAAAAATAATCACAATTTTAATTAAACATTTAATAACTTCGTCATTTATTAAGATAATTTCACGAAACCTTTTTTTTCGTGTGTCGAACAATATTACCCAAGATTTGCACGAAGATTGACAAAAATACGGATTTAAAAAAAATTGTGTTTTTCGTCTAATCCCTTTTGCGAGAATTGATTCAGCTAAATCAGGGATGGTGAACCAGCGTGAATGAGTTGAACAGGCTGAGAACCATGTCCAGCGATAACTAAAAAGTAAAAAATAAATTAAAAATAAAAAAAACTTTTTAAGCACAAGCTTTTATTTAAACGCTCTAAAAAGAATAAAATAAACTTTCCTTCAAACTTATTTTACTGTCAACTTATAACGTCATTATACAATTTATATGATATAAAAGCTTGTCGCGAGATTTACCTGTGTAGATAAACAAGTAAAATAAATAACTTGACCTCAATGATTTTAATTTTTAAAAATTTAAACTAAGTGAATACGAGTACTTAAATCTCGCGACAAGCTTTTATATCATATAAATTGTATAATGACGTTATAAGTTGACAGTAAAATAAGTTTTGAAGCAAAAGTTTATTTTATTCTTTTTAGAGCGTTTAAATGAAAGCTTGTGCTTAAAAAAGTTTTTTTTTTATTTTTAATTTATTTATTTAAAGGAAAAAAAAGAAATCCGTAGCTTTTCTTTACATGATCTGAGGAGTGTTAGCACCCACGTATTGTTAATTTTATATCACAGAAACACACACACAATTTAAAATAAATCTCACCCCTTTCGCCGAGAATATTTTTTCAATAAAATCTTCTTCCTTTTCAGCTTAAACAATTTAATGGAGTTCTTAGTAAAAAAATGAGGATTTGGGAACAAGGCATATTTTCAATTCATAAAGACTATAAAATTTACCTATTTCAATTGAGATCCTTATGGTTGTTTTTTTTAAATAGAAACCTGTTGTCTATTTCACACGGTAATGAAGCTTCATATACTTAGAATAAAAAGATTATTAAGATAATTCAATTTAGTTATTGGCTGTGACTTAAATTAATAATTTTTATTCGTGTTGCATAAATTTCTAAAATATTTCAGTTTGAAAATACTTTTTTTTTGGAAATAATATTTAGGATGCATTTAAGCCTACTACTCTATTATAATTAATATATTTAAACATATTAAACCATTTAATTAAATTATTTCAATGATTTTATAGATAAAATTTTTAGTACAATAAAATTTGTGCAAATTTTTAGAAATTATTAATAATATAAAACGTTTTGAAAAAATGAGAATTTTCTTGTTTTTATCTAAGAATAATATTTTTTAAATATATGTATTGTAGGCACTTATATATATATATACGTCACTTGAGCCAAATTGGCGTCAGACGAATCGCGCCAGTTTCCACCATAACGTGACTGACTGGTTTTTTTATCATATAAAACACTTTAGAATTTTTTTTTGTTATTTTGATATGGCATGATTTAATTGGCACCAATTTTGCTGCGGTGACGTTATTACATAAGTATCGTAATGTATTTTTTGTATTGTTATTCAAAAGTATATCAATATCACAAGAGAGAGGGAGAGAATATATAAAAAGGGCATTACATGTAAATAATTTATTAATGTAAGATTCATTATGTTGTTGTGATAATTTAAATAGCTATTTCAAAAGCTTGCATGATTTTTCGTTAAAATGTGAGTTAAGTTTGTGAAAATATATATATATATAAGTGTTTCTTTAAATTTAATATTTTTTAGATGCATTTTAATTATATCTAGGATGTGTAACCAAATTTCAAAAAACTTTCTTAATCTCTATTAGAAACATCCAAGATAAATATTCTACTGTAATTTAGAATGAAAAATATAGGGGTATTCAATGAGATATAAATATTAAAGATTAATAAATTTTCTCTACACATGTAGAAAAGATACTGTTATTTACAACATGTATTATAGGACAATATACAAAAAATTCAGTTGAATATCACAAAATATCAGAAGCATAGGATATGTAAAAAGTGATATTTCTGTTACTCTGAAAGTTGCAGGATGATATGAGATTTTCCATAAAGTGTTCTCTTCAAATAAATATCACAGGATAATATTAATTGAGTTAAATGAATTTTCTAACTCTCTAAAAGGACTTATATCTTATTGCCGTTTGTATATTAGTAAATTTTATATAATTCAGTTTAATCTTTGTATATTGCGAATGAGAAATGACACATTGTGGGAGCCTCCTTATTATGCAGTTGCTTTCAGAAAGTAACAGAAATATGAATTACTATATGGTATATATTATTTTGGAATATTTTTAATGAATAACTAACTCATTCGATACTCTCCCAGTTATTTTTAATCAAGTATTTGTTACAAATTGTCACTGCTGGTAAAGTACATACATGAAGGAAGCATTCAAATCGTGTGTAGTGTTCACCGTGCGTATACTGCGATGAGATTTGTAAATGATTCAACAACAAATATTGTATAAATGTGGAAAAGAATGCCTTTCTGAAGTACTAAAATGGCTTCTTTATACGATTGCATTACGTGATCAGCTTCAACATACCTCTAGATACAAAACAAGAGCAATTATAGCCTGTTTTCTAGTTCGATAGAGAAATTTTGCCCTTAGAAATGCAGATTACCCTTTCAAGAATATGGTAATAGTCTTAAAACAAAGCATTAGTCATGTAATCTGCAGATGCAGGAGTGAACGATTGATAGACGAAACCGATCTCCATTGTCACAATTGATGACAAGCATATGATGCAGATGACAATGATGGATTGCTGTGCTACCTCAGGAACTACATTACAGTCAATATAATTTGTTGTTCAACAAACGATATCCATAAGTTCTATTCGAGAGTTGTTTGTAGCACTGTAGATTGGGTACACAAAGCCTTTTTCATTGCTGGGCTTACGTTTTCCAAAATCATACGTCCTTACGTCTGCAATAATGCATGAAATGACATATATATATATTCAACTATATGCCAAAGCATTAAATGAGGATTAAAACTTCTACTTGCAACACTATGGTAGTCTGCTTAGACCCTGGCACTGTCTTGCTGGAATACTATATAAGTTCACTCTCCATCCTTCGGCAGAACAACAGATTCCATAAATTATGTGACGTAGCGGTTCGCTTTCAAACTGCCGTCAGTCTAGAGGTTAGAGCTGTCCTGTGATTAAACATTATGCCACCCCAAACTCCATTCCCCCGGGTCACTGCCATATCTGTCAAAGGCTGTCATTCTGTTCACAGACAGAAACGAGATTCATCCACCAACAATATCCGATGCCATTCGATTCTCCTTGTACGATGACAGTGATACCACGCCAGGTGTCTAGCCTTGTGTTAAGAGGTCAGTGGTACTCCTGTTGCTGGCACCCGTGCTCGTAACTATACTTCATGCAGTCTGTTACATATGATATAGATGGACACCAATCTAACTGCTTTTGGAGACAACCGGCTTCGGATGTCTCAGGCCGTGGAAAAAGGATTTCGAATAGTCGACTGGGCAATACACCGGTCTATGTGGTGTGGAAATGAGCCCATATGAGTACCACTTCTTTGGCTTACATGTAGAACTTCCTGAATCCTGCATGTGACACAACGTTGGAGAGTACTCAAGTTGTGCCTAACCCGAGTTGCTATTATAGCAACAAACAAATTTCATGGAGTTCGATAATACAGTCACATTCTTCAGTTGTTTATTGACGGTATTGATCTCGTCGAAGTCTCACTGGCAAACCTCAAAACCTCAGCTGCAGTTTATAAGAAGAGCAAGTTGCTGGATTTTATATTCCGAATATGAGTGATCAGATGCGAGCGTAAATTTAATAATTTGCATATCCATCTTACCACTGCCGCTTTCGAAATTTGCAAGACACTACGTGCAATATTTATTAGCGTTGCAAATTCACTTTTGAGGAGCGTAAGAACATTTTATGATTTTAGTAATTAGAAAATGAAAATAAATCTAAAACAAAATGTAATTAAATTGCATAATCTTTCTTTCAGGAAAATCATCTTATTTAACAAAATTTAAAACAATAATGAAAATAGATTGGAGCATTATTTTCCATTTACTGTACAGACATAAAATGTATCAGATTGTTCTTTTTTTATTTTTTTGTTTTATTTTAATTATCAAATTTTTTGCTGTAATTCAAAGAGTATCTACTTTCTATATTTAAACTCCACAATTAAAATATTCAGTTTATAATAGAATGCTTCAACTATCAAAGCAATACATATTTAACACTATTTAATTTACAAATTGTGGAGTAGCTTAGAAAATACACGTTTTCTGGAATACTGCATCTATTTCCTAAGTCAAACCACAAAATTAAAATGCTTCAAAAACTAAAGACCATTTTTACTATAACGAAATGGATTTAAAACATTTTTCAGTCCTCTTCTAAGGGAGATCATGGAACAGAGTTATAGAAAATGTAGTTCTTTGAAAACTGAAGATAATGAGTAAATTATACAAATCGCCCAAGAGCGAAATAAAAACGTCAACAGATTATAAAACTTCATGTCCGTCGAAAATTTAATGTTGGGTACTGAAAACTACCCGCAAAGTTCTTTTCCAAAAAGTCTTAAAAGCACGATAACTGGAGCTTTATCAGCTGCAAAAGCTTAAAGAGAACGAAAATCTTTTTCTATGCTTGAAAGCAATCAAAGGAATTGTAGAAATCTTCTACAAAAAAAAAAAAAATCCACGAGAAAAAAGATTTAGCAAACCATGAAAAAGAAAGTCTTGTTGGTATTCCAAATGTTCTTTTATTCAGGTGACATCTCGAATAAATAAATAAAATATCGAAACTACTTTAGTTCACAGCTATTTCGTCCAATCATGTAACCGGAATGAAATATCTTTTGAATAGAATAATAATGTCTTCATAAAATTGGCAATTTTTTTTTATTACTGAGAGTATAATTACTGTCAGATTTTGACGAGGTTTGTCTTTAAACGTTCTAAGCAATCTAAATTAATTTTTAAAAATGTTTTTGAAGATTCGATTTTCTGAACATTCAAAGGTTCTATCCCGTACCATGGACACTGCGCATGTTAGATTTCATAATTTTATGCTTAAGTAATAATAATCAACTATTTCAGTCATTGCATAAAACACATAATATTTTTTTTGCTGTTACTCGTGAAAATCATGCTGTTTCTATAATTGACAATACTTATTGGCAGTGACGCGAATTTTCATAAATTCTTTTCAATAAAAGTTTAGTTTTTTAAAGTAATCATTGACTGTTTTTTATAAGCTAAATCAGGGTTTGGCAGACTTATCCAAGATGCGGGCTACTTCTAATGTTTTTGTGGCGTTGCCAGTGGCGTAAGTGTGGCCAGTCTGTGTTAAAATTTTATGTTTTCCTTTTTTAACACTGTTTTTCAACATTGTGCTCTACTTTCAAAATATGACACACAACACAGAGATTACTATTTTTACTTCAAACACACAAGTAGCACAAAAATTTCAAGTTGATTGCTTGAACAACTAGGAGCGACTGCTAGACAATAGAGCGTGGATGTATTCAACGCAAGGGGAGCATACAACATTTGTGACCTGATGAATCTGATCATTGCCGAGTTCCGCGCCATCATGGGGCATGACATCAACACAAGAACCCAATCTCGTGAAAGCGCAGGTTGGGGGATGATGTCTAAATAGAAAAGCTCGTGACTGGCGGGAAAAGCTGATCATCAACATTTATCTCCCCTTCCGTCGACGTGTGAGGAAAAATTCGTTTATACATCTGGCATTGCATTGACCGCTTTTTTTTATTCCTACAGCCGCAGTGAACGTGTTCAGCGTCATTGTGCGCTTCGGATGAAGGCGCATGTGTCGTCTGTACATTTTTGGAATCATTTGCTTAAATGAAAACAGTCGCATCGATAGTGAAAAGCCAATTCTCCAGTCTAGCGTCGATGTTCCCTTTATAGGTTCTTTTAGCATGAGTATCTCAGGTCTTGTAAAGGCGGTCACTCCAAGATGTCTTGGTGGTCCACCGGTCGATAGCGATCCACTTTGCGATTCTCTTTTAGGTTACTATTTTAGTACCGGTAATTCCAGTTATTACCAAAACTCGGGGGAGAATATTAGCATGATAAAATGCAACATTAAATTTCTTTTTGACTGTAGTAAGAAATAGAATAATATTCAACTACAATTTTTTGTTATTTCTAATAAATAAAATATACTTCAAAGAAACTTTTTGAATATCTTTTTAAACTTTTAAAACTTTTTTTAAAGAATTTAACTTTTCAATTTTTTTCATATATTTTTCTTAGAAAATTTAAATTGCCGCATGATGAATCACATTCAGTTTAAATTTCTAAAGTAAAAAATACAACCTTTAATCATACTTAATTTTCCAATTTTACATTGACCAAGAAGACAATTTTTTGTCTTCCAATACGTTTAGATTATTTCAGTTAGTTTGCATTTAAAATCATAAGCAATCAATATAGAACGCCCACCCACCTTTGATGCGACTTGTTTCCTATAAACTATTTGGTTTAGTTGTTTCACACAAGTTTCGTAAAAAAAGGTGATACAAATTCGAATCAAATTGACAATTCATTAAATTTTATTCTTACGAAATTGAGTTTTCTAAATTCATAGTCGAACCTGACGTATCAGAAAAAATGTGAATGACCTCGAATATTTTATTTTTTATTTTTTTGAATTTTAATAGAGATATTTTAAGCATAGAGTTTTTTAGAAATATTTTAAGCATTTCGATGACAAGTAATAATTGTCTGTAAAAATTTATTCCTAATTTAAAAACCACATGTGTATTGATTTTATTATTTTACATCACATACTTATCTATCTAAATCTCTCCCTCTCTCTATATATTTTACAAAAATATACAAAAATAGTTATAAACATAAGATAACTAAAGTCATGATAAAATAGTCTTAGCCACAGTAGTACTGTAAAGCAAATTGCTGTCCTTAAGAACCAGGATTGCAGGTTTATACACACACACACACACACACACACACACACACACACACACACACACACACAATCTAAATTTTTTTTCCAAAAAGGTATAAAATAACGAACCTGGTATAAAATAACGAACCTAGTATGTTAATTTCGAAAAAAATTAATATCCAAGAGATTTAATCTGATCTAAAGTTACATTACACTGTAAAAAAGCATAAAATCTATTGATGAAGGGAGACGTAATTTTTACTATGGCCAGTTCAAAAAAGGATGACGTGGGGATTAACACCTCCCTCCCAATTTAAACTCCCACACCATGCCAATGGGAGGAATTTAAGTTTCTTTAGATTTAGCGCGCATTGGCCCCACTGGACGGTGGATCTGTGGTGTTAATATGAGTTGAATCCGTATCTAGATAATTCAAGCAAAGTGTTCATGATCATGATCACTTTGCTACGATGGCCTAACCATACAGAATAATAAACCAAAAATAAATGCCATGCCTCACTGATACGAAACCTAAGAATTCAGGGGGGGGGGTCTTTTATCTTTTTAAAGAAGATTTTCAAGTCTGGAAAAAAATTTCCTGATAAGGGTCAAAGTGAACAAAAAATCAGTAGACAGAAACATGTTTCTTGTATGTGAAGTGTCTTTAAGTATACAAATACATAAGCATTTCAGGGTTGAACTATTTGAAAATGCTTTCAAATGCTAATTTTTAACACGATAGTTAGATGGACTGAAGCATAGGAACATTTATTGAAGGTAAATTTATCTGCATGAAATTTGTTTCCAGCAGAGGTACGATGTTCTAAAATGAACAGGATAGCAAGGCAAATCACTGAAGTTGACGAAACACTGTATGAAATAAGATATTGATAATAAGTACATACAGAAAAATAAATGTTGCTGAAAATATTCAGAATGTAAGAAAGGATTTATCTTGATAGAGGCCAATCGGAAATAAACTAAGCTTTTCCGAGAAAATATGGACTCGATTCACCTGACGTCATAATTGCATGATAGTCGGCTTAACAAATAGCCACAGTGAGATAGTGTTCGATTCGACTGAGTATTTTGGTGGTATTTTCGGATTTGCATCTACTATCATATAGCAAAATAAAATTTTCTCTTTTCTTTAACTTAAAAAAAAACAAAAAAAATCTTTTTAGTACTGCATAAAGCCACTCAACCAGTATAGTGGTTAGTGACGCTGAATGCGGTACCGTTGGGCCTGGGTTCCAATCCTGGAAAAGGCATGGATGTTTGTATTGTATCTTTCAAGACTTTAAATTCCTTCTTCCTTTGTGATGTGTGCTTCATGCTTACTTCTGTAATACTTTGTGGTGCAGGTGAACTTATAAATGTTCTCAATAAAAAAATACAAAAAAATTTCATTCCAGTATTTACACTTAAAAACATTATTTCATAAACGTAAGCAACACGATAGCTTAGCTGGATAAAGCGCCTGCATAATGAAGTTATAATGAAGAAGAGATCACGAGATTCGAGCCCAGCTCCAACTGCACATCAGTCAGCGTTGCTAACAACTATACCGTATGGGTGGCACATCATAGGCCTAGAGATACGAAAGGAATTGATCCAACCATACACGAAATTTGTTAATATTCTTGAAAACATCATGATTCGAGTCTCGAAAATCAGTAAGTAAACCATATTATCAAGGACACTAACCTCCTAAAAAGACCTTTGTCCTTTAACACACCAAATCCTGAACATTTTGGGATCTCGTCATATCTCAAACAAGACGTTTAAATTCCCTGATATAAATGTAAATAAAAAGCATAATCCGCAGAAATATTAACATATTTCGTATGCCTAAAATGTCCTGGAAATCAGACCGCAAATCATATGTTTCATTTGGATGGTATAGTAACTCTGCACAACACATATATCTTTACCAATGCTTCGAAGCGCTGTTTACCCACATGATAAAACATAATTAGGAGACGTTTCTCCGTAAAAAACATAAATAAATCATGTGATAAGCAATACAACGAGATCATCCAATTTTAATTTCAAAGAAATTTCGAAATCAAAAGAATGCAAAGAATAACACCTACTGCAGTAGTCATAAACAACACAACTCACCAAGCCACGCTAAACGTCTCTGTGCTTACAAGAAAGGTATTCAGCGCAAATGCTAGGTTTTGCTTAAGAAATATTTAATTTTCATACTCAAGTTTGTGCTTTGATATTTCAATACATACCAAAAATCCATTAATTAGGAACAGTAATGTTATAAGGAAATATATTATACATGTCTGTCTTTCAAAGTAAGTTCTCAAGAACAGTTTTTTAAAAATTTATAAAAATCTCAAATTTGATTTTGCATCTAAAACAAAGCAATTGAATCATAAGAGTGTGGTTTTCGTATCTCTTAAAGTAAACAACTTTTAAGAAGAATGGAAGCTTATCTATCAGTTGGCCGAAACCCAGTCACTCATAATGAGTTTGTACAGAATATCAAGAATTCAGAACTATATTCTTTATTACAAGCAAATACCTTTGAAAATATTCAAACTGAATTCCAACCTACAGAAAATGATTCATTGTTTGGATATCCTTCACAAGATACAGAAGTACAATATAATTCGCAAATGGAAGGAAATTTTATAGAACCTCAGATATACGATGCAACGGAACATGAAATTTCATTACAGTTGCTGAATCATTTATCTGCATATCAGCCAAATTCACGTTTTGAATATAATTATCCAAGTGAAGCAATCTCAAAACTGCGACAAGATATTTCAATTGATAGCCAACATACAGCAACAGCAATTGAATATCTTCTCGGATTGGATTCCCTAAATAACGATTTTCTTTTACAAACCGTCTATTCAATTCTTTTGGGGACACCTCTGTCAGATTTTAATTTCCTTGACTCCCAAGAAATAATGCGTGTTTTAGAGGATGAACCATTGGCTATGAATCTCGGCAGCATGAGTGATAATAATTTTGAAAACGCAGATATGAGCAATAATCCATTCAAACTTGACCTCAATGTCGAAAGTTTGAACTCTTTCAGTAAAATAAACTCTAACACATTTATAGAATATAGTAATTTTCAAACTCAAGCAAAGTCTAATTTCGAAAAAACTTACAAAAGTGACACTTTTTTAGATAAATTGCATAGTGAAGACACCCATTTTAAACAAAATTGTACTTATTCTACTGAGATGCTTTTCCAGAATGAAATATATGAGAGGAATTTTTCTCAAATGGAACATCTCTCGGAGTACGGGAATGCACGTGCAGAGAAGTCTTTCCACTGCGTTGTATGTAAGAAAACGCGTTTACAAACAGATTTCGAAAGGCATATGCTTACCCATGCTTTCTTACCAATCCAGAATGATGTATCCAAGCAAAAAATCACAAAGAAAGAACAACTAACTCGTCAGACGCTTATACATACTCAGGAGAAAACTTACCAGTGTAAGGTATGTAAACAAATGTTTTCTCGAAATGGTCACCTTAATCGGCATATGTGCTTACATACTTTAGAGAAATCTTACCAGTGTGAAGTATGTAAACGAACTTTTTCACAGAAACATGGTCTTACTTGTCATATGCGTACGCATACCGGAGAGAGGCCTTACCAGTGCAATGTATGTAAACGAAAATTTGCACAGAAACAAGGTCTTACTTATCATATGCGTATGCACACCGGAGAGAAACCTTACCAGTGCAGTGTATGTAAACGAAATTTTTTTTACAGAAACAAGATCTTACTCGTCATATTCGTAGGCATACCGGAGAGAGACCTTACCAGTGCGATGTGCGTAAACGAAAATTTTCAACCAAACACCATCTTCCTCGGCATATGCGTACGCAAACTGGAGAGAAGCCTTACCAATGTGATGTTTGCAAAAAATATTTTTCACAAAAAGTAAATCTTACACGGCATATTCTTGCGCATACTGACTAGAAACCGTAGGAGGCTCGTTTATGTTTGGAACAATTTTCCGTAGCAGTAGGACTTAAAAGTCATATGTGCACAAATAATGGATAAAGACCTTTCCAGAGCCATGTGTGTAAGACGAAATTTTCAGGAGCTGCTTCCCTTAATAACCATATGCATACAGACACTGTTCACAGACGTTTTTAGTGAAATGTATTCCAGAAAAAATATCTGTATCAGGGAATTAATATGATAATAAGCGCTGGAAAGGAATATTTGTGAAATGTAAAGAGAAAATTATTTTACATTCATGAATATGAGTTTTATATAGATAAGAGGCTTTTTCGAAAGTCTTTCAGGATAATAATGAAACTGTTTAGTTCTTTTATTTGTGGAGAGATTCGATGTTTTGTGGAAATGTTTTATAGACACTAAACATTGTTTTATATTTACTAAACATTGTTTAATATTTTTCTACTAATTGTTAAATGGTGACATTTAAGCATGACTTTCATATGTTGGACGTTATTTTGAAATAAATTTCGTTGTAATTTTATGTTGAACAAAACTAATTTTAAAGTTTTAAAAATCATTTCGTTTGTACAGATTCATTCATTGGAAACGGAAGGGAAATATTTTTATGACAAAAGTTTCATTGCAATTCTGAGAATTTTATTTATTAATTTGCTTGTTTGTAAAGAGTAGTTTTCTTTTGTATACTTAAGTGTCAGTGTCTTTAAACAATATATTATATAAATAATTGCTTTAGAATTTCGTACAATGTTTGAATTTTAACAGTAGACAATTATATGTATTTATTACATACGACTTTTTATGAGATATTTTTCTCATCAGATATCTATATGTATTAAATTGTGTATCTACTTTTTTTTTACTCGTTGGAAATTTGAATAAACTTATTTGCTTTACTTTGTGTAAGTACCTTTCTCTATACAGTGTTTCCTTGAGTAGTTTTTAGTTGTTGATAAAATTTCTTAAAATATTAATATAATACTAAAATATTTTAACTAAACCACTAAAAATGAGTCTTAAGTGTTTAAGTATGTTTTTCTCAACTGTATTTAAATATAAATCAACATTAATTACATATAAAATTTTCTCTGATGGATTTATAATATATTTGCTTTTAGTTTATTTATTTTACTTTAATATTTAAACATATTTTTTATATATTCTTAGAAATACTTCAAGAAAAATGACCAAATATTATAACAGTCTTGTACGGGAATGTAATAGCAAAAAAATTCTCGCTAGATTTTTCAAGCAAATTTTAAACCTATAATTCAATGAAATACGTATAAATTGAGCACGGGACACTAACTTCCTTAATTGAATCATGGATAATTTTTTTCTGTTTCGTTGTTGATTTTAAATCTGTTGTCAGCAATTTCCAGTGTTTTGAACCTCACTCCAATAATGAATACAAGATAATTGAACTGGTATATTAAAATCTACATTTTCTCTCTGCAAAAGTATGAGCACTTTGACTCTTGTTACATTTATCGGGTAACGAAAGTTTTACATGTCAGATTTTCTAATTTTGAATACTTATTTAGTAATTCTAATTGTATAATTTAGATTTATTAAGTATATTTTGTAGCACTTATTTAATTCCTAATTTAGTTTTGATTATTAAAAAAAATGCTCTCTTATTTCAGTCATTTTCTGAAATAGAATAACTTCTTTTTCTATTACTCATAGGAATTATGCAACTTCTATCAGTGTAATAGATATCTTATGCGATGAGTATTTTTCTCCTTTCATTTCAACAACTGATTACTCGATGAAAGTAATTGTTGCGCTAAAGTTTAATGAATAGTTTTAAATCCAGCTTTACAAATGCTCTTACTGATAACTATTTCAACATCGGTAATTTCAATTATTATCTCAATAGAAATGCATAAGACAGAGTCATCATTAAGCAGTTCCTGAATGTAATAACAGTAATTTTTTGAACTTCATTCAATGTTACTTTAGCTAAGCAAATTGTATTGAAATGATTTTTTTAAAATTTTTTTTGTAAAAGCTTAACTCCTATTTTAGGGAATAAATTTATATATATATATATTAGATCACTTTGCTTAGGAAATTGAGGTTATTATAAGATTAATCATATACGGTTTGTAGTTCAAAATCTAGAAAATAAAATCGTAAAGGTTTTTCTAAGGGTATGTGATGCGATACACATGACATGTCCAATTATAACAATATCATAATTAAAGTTTTACTCTAGAATTTGTGCAGTGTGTAATTCCTTAAAGTTCTTGAATTTTTTATTGCTTATTATTGTTATTTATTTATAAAAATGAATTTGGAAAATCTATTATAGGTCCAACCGCTCGACCAATCACAGAAAGTGTCACTTGTTTCCACGGCCTTCTGTCGGATTGATAGGTTCTTTCCACTCGAATAATTCGGCAGGTGAGCGAACTGTGTCCACTCTGCTATCTAGAAAGTAAAATTAAAAGATGCCCATTAAATTTTTCTATTCACATTTTTTTCTTTGCACATTTTAGGATATCGTAATTTAAATAAGTTTGCTAACAGCTCTGATGAAGAGATATATCTTTTTTGGGGGATAGGAACTCCGTAACTTATGTAAACTTTCCTAATATCACTTGTTAATAGGAAGACACGTAAGCATGCATGCCACGGGAGGACTTTGAGCCTTAAACTGTCTTCTCCGAATGTATGAAGGTATAAAAACACTAAACTCGTTTCACATTTTCAGATAGAAAAATGACACAATTTTAATGAAATTTTTCAGCATTGAAATTCACATACATTTGTTTACTATATATCTTTTTTAAATTTCAAAATATTGCATAAATAATTCATTTTTCCCCTTAACAGGTAAAATTGTTCCTCATTTAGCTTTACGGTATAGGAGAAAAAATGCGAAACACATTTTGGATCAGAATATATGTACCGACGATTAAATTTGTGTGGTATGATAAAATAAGGTGTTTTCTATAGGACAGGGTAGCCAACCTTCTTAGAAAGAGTGCCACTTTCAGACAAAAAAAATATGTGCCACTTCCAAATTTTCGAACTAATGGAAAAGAGAAAAAAAGTTACTTTTAGGATTATTATGTAATTTTTACGCACTTCTAATGTAAATCTAATTAGTCTAAATTTAAAAATAATATAAAAAATGAGACCAAAGCACAAACATCGAATTTATTCTTAATCAGTTCATTAATTTTGAACAATATATTGATTTTGTGAAAAAGTTACTTTCATAAAAAAAATTATTTGTTCACAAATGTGTGTTGATTAAACTCCACAACAATATCTGAAAGCCAAATTGTGTAAATTTGAAAAATTGTTTGTTGGTACCAATTTCAAAAATTCAATAATTCCTTATATTTTTTGTTTCAGTTTAGTATGGTGCTGTAGACAATAATTTCGAGTTGGATTTCCCGTGTGTAACAATTAGCATTTTGCAAAGAAATTGAAAACGGATTTGTGAAAAGATCTGCAATTTTTTATCAACTTGAAAATCATTAAACGTAGCACTGAAAGAATCCTGCAAACATGAATATTAAATTTATAAATCAAAATAATAATTTGGGGCATTATTAAATTTGGTAGATATTCCGTACATTTTTGTGAAATATATATTATATTTTCCCTCCAAAATCACAAGACAAAAAAAACAAGAGTTAATCCACAAAGGAAGGTATAAGATCAACTAGGAAACAAGAATACAAACTTTTTTTTGTAGTCTTAAATTTAAATTATTTTAATACTCCATAGTAACGGAAAGAAATGCTAAATCACATAGTTAATCTTCATTTTAGAATAGCAAGTACACACTGAACAGTTTAGTGCTTTCTGTCTGATATATTTTAAAATACGGTACCACAAATTCCAAAATCTTACGAATGAAAAACGCTTTTTTATATCAATTGGAGCAACAATGCCGATTAAATTCTGAACATGATCAATTTCTAGTGTAAAGCATTTAAGTGAGTTTAAAATAATTTTTTTTGTCAGAAACAACCACTTTTTAATAAAATTGTGAAAAAAAAAGTTATTTTTTTCTTACCTTTTCAAGTTTTTAAAAATGTTTTATTAAGTCATCTAGAATAGCAAGTACTTAATGAGCAGTTCAGTGTTTCCTTCCAAATATTTTAAATCTGACGCTTCCTTAAATCCCAAAATCTCATGAGTAGATAAAGCTTTTCAAATTCAACTTGAACAACAATGCCGATTAAATTCTCTGCACTATCAATTTTTATTGCAACACATTCAAGTGTGTTTAAAATAGCAGGCCACCAGATTTCAATAAAATTGAAAAAAAAGGTTATTTATTATTATCTTTTCAAATTTTTTAAACTATTAAGTTTTCGCGTGCCACTGTTGCAACTCCGACTTGCCACACTGTGGCACGCGTGCCGCGGGTTGGCCATGCATGATTTAGATCAGTGCTTTTGAAGCTTTCACTATTTGTGACTCAATTTTTGATCATAAATTTTATCGCGCGCCCCTTATACCATTATAATGTATTGAATGCAATAATAATGAACTTGGCGCTAAAGCTATAATTATAAACCGTACAAATAAACAAGAAAAGTATTAAATTTTGTATATATTACTTTTAAATAATATATATTTTAAGCAAATTGTTTTTAAGTAATAGGATAATTATTATGTTATTTTTTTACTTTCGCTAATTTTTAAATTGGATCAGATTGCAAAATGTATTTAATTAAAGATATATTTCCTCCATCACCCATTTGCAAAGGTAAAAATGCCATTAGAAAAATAGACTATGGTCTATGTTGCTCTCTATCATATCCATCACATCTGCGTGAGTCTGGGCAACTTATCGAACGTCGGCGCAAAACATGTAAAAATTCTCTACCTCATAGAATTCCTGTTAGTCTTGGTCGAGTCGATTCTTCTGTGCTACCGAATCTACCTAGAATGTATATTTTATAATTTGCGCTTCAGTTGTAATTCCCTGTATTGAGTATTTATGGCAGTAGATTAAAATCTATGGATAAATTTTTAAGTCGTAAGCGATCATTCGACGTCGGCAAAGCATCAACATATGCACATACGAGCATAGTTCCGAAAATTAAATCAAGTAAGTTCTCTCAAGGATACTTAAATTTTTGATTTACAACTACTAAAGTAAATGGAGAAGAAAGCCCTTGTGTGTGTTATCTGTTCAAAAATATATTGGGAGCAGACAGTATGAAACCTAATAAACTTAAAAGACCTTTGGAAACGCTTCATTGTGAGTACATAAACAAGCCTCGAGAGCTCTTTGAATTAAAATTAAAATCATATGAAAAACAAAAAGCATTTAAAAAAACCACTGTCAATGAATGATAAAGCTTTATATATACTTACTTCTTACAAAGTATCATACAAAATACTAAATGTAAAAGCCTCACACTATTGGAGAAGAGAGCTTACTTCGCTAGCAGCAATTAAGATCGTAGAAACCATGTTGGAGACAAATTTGCCAAAGAGTTGCTGTCCATAGACTGCATCTCTTTTGCAAAATCAACTGTGATTAATATTCTGAATAAATTGAAGTTTTATTGATCATGGCTAGTTTTCCTTCCAATTCTCCCACTACTTTAGGTATGGACTCAAGATCATTATAAACATAGCACATAAATCCTCTTACTTTAAATTTATAATACAATAAAAATATTTTCAATCAAATTATATATCGGGAGATCGAAATATTTTCGTTAAGCGACGAAAACTCAAATTCGGAGACTCAAGTAAAGATATTGACAATGCTTCAGCAGCTTCGGTCTCTGGCGAAAGTACATTTCAACTCGAAGAAGCAGCCATGTGAAATCTTGGTGAAATCCTTAGAATATATCTCTGATTTGGTATGTGGACAAGACGTTAACATAACATCTCTTTTAAAAGAATTGGCAGAGCAATTGAGTCAGACTTACACTTCAGTAACTGGTTTATATGACGCACAAGATCCTTATCATAACCACTAACTTTTATGTAGTTAACATTTTGTGATAAAAACGTTTATACGCGCTTACTTGGACATTTTTCACATTCAATCCTCAGTCTTTCAACTTCTCTATTTTAGTATTCATAACATAATTTTTAAACAAAATCAAATTAGCTGGAAAAGTTTCGTGCATTCAGAAATTCTCTTGCTGACTTCATTTAGAGTTTTCTGTACTACTATGTCTTCTGCCTTTTTCCTTCTAAATTGAAATAAAGTTATTCAAATTGTAATGCAATGCTTTTTATTCTCTGACCATGGACCTTGAACTGTATTTTAACAGCGTGCCCGTTATTCTGAGAAATATTATGAAGAACATATTTTATTCCATTCCGAAGAATTGCTTCCCCATGTTACAGGAATGCAAGGATGAACGGCTATTTGGAACAACTGCAATTGGCAAAATGCGAAAAAATTTTATTTTCAATCTAACCTATTGGATGACCATCAAAAAATAATATCTTTCGAGTGGACTATCATAATCAATATGTAAAAGCATGTGCTCAAATGTTTTCACGGTAAGACCTTAACAATAATTGGATATTTCAAAAGACGCATATACGTCGGGTACCTTCGTAAAACATGTCTTACATTCTTGCGGATATTTTTCATATATATCTGATATAAAAAATTACGAGTGATTATTTTCATTTCAATCATTTCAATGGGACCTAATTCTACCAAAACTTTTTTCTGCAAATGCTATGAAGGACAACACTAATAGCATTTATTTGTTACCATATATTGTTCAGAGTTCTGATTCATTTCTTTTTCGCGGTTCCCATTAAATCTTCCAGTTATTTTAATACATTTCGATCATCTACTCTTTAACGTGCAATATAAAGACGGCTTAGAATGAATAATTTCTGAATGATTAGCTTGGGGGGGGGGAGAAAGCGAGTAATCAACCGAAAAATATTTAATTCTTTCTGTTGTAAATCTGAAATAAAAATCTGCGCAAGAAGGATCTTTAATTTGGCAATATTTTAAGTCATAATTAAATATGTTTTAAAGTCAAGAGCAAGGAAGTAATGAAGCAGCATTTTAAGTGCAAGATATCCAACATTTAGATGATTAGATGTTAGTTTCCAAATGGTTTTGATAATTTAGAATGTAAAATGATGACCATACAAATATTTGAAAAAATTCTTTAATGTAGATGGATTTCTTTATTTGTGCATAGTTCCGTTCACTTTTATAAAGCGTAAGTGATCCAGTTGTATAATTGATTTTTCATAACCATCAGGAACCTCAAACGAAATCATGACTTTAACCCGTTAATATTACTACTTCGATGATATTTTTGGTTTAGTTTACATTTTTCCTCTTTGGATTTTGTAGATATAACATAAGTATTCATTATTTTTAGTTTTATGTAAAAGTTAGGATCTATAATGTACGTTTTCCTATATTTATCTTTTGGGAAACCGAACGTAAACTACATACTTATTGTTCTGTGCATACCTTCATTACACATTTAAAAAAAATCAACTTTTTTCATTGCAAAAATTACTTTGATTCTTTAAACTTAGAACTTGACAGCAAACAATGGAAAAGTTTCAATTTAAAACTAAGCACATTTTAATGGTTTTTGGAGAATCAAAAAAAAGTACGAGAAATTCGAGTCAACATTCAGTCGCGCGCGTTACTATACCCTTTTTAAAATGTTAATTATTTAACAATTACAAAATCTTCAGCAGCAAAATTACAATGTGGTTTTCAGTTTTTTTAATATTCCTCCCTTTCAACCTATTCCATCCTCAAATATTTAATTTGTTTACAAATACTTCGAGATTAACAGAGTTTAACTAAAATTTATGTATTTAAAACGATACCACTTTTTTCAGGTGAATTTAAATCTGAATTTATGTATGCTGTTTTAAAGTTGAGTGCAAAAGAAATTTGATCGATTGAATTTCTCTCTCTTTCGTCTTCGATTTTAAGTAGCACGTGAGTTACTACTAATGATTCCTACGGTTTTGTTCCTCATCCAA
>BMAO01026667.1:0-19068 GCA_019973975.1 Trichonephila clavata
TTCATGCCATTAGAACAGTATGTGAATTGATTGAATAAAATGATCAAAATAAAAAAAAGAGTCTTTGAACAAGAGGAAAATTAGAAAAGGATATTCTGTGCTACTGTAGAAGAACAAAGCAGGAAAAATGGCACAAAAATTTTGCTGATATTCCAGTTAAAAATTACATTTTTCTTGTCATATTTTGTAAATATTAAATGTATATTTTTTTCCTTTTTGTTTTCACAAAATTTGATAGAACAGTTACTTATTTTCTTATGGAAATATCGTTTCATAGCATTTGCATTCGAGAAAACAGCTAACACAGTATTAAGTGAGATATTAATTAAAATATACATTTACATATAGATAAATTGCAAAAGAAAAATAAAATAAAATCGTACTTCTGTGAATTTAATGCGACAATAATTCATCAGTATTTTTTACTCACTCATTTGTATTCATCACTTTATTTGTAAGTTAACAAAGCATTATTTTATAAACTCAAATTTTGACAAACTTCATAGAACTGATCAGCTAATTTTGCAGATAAAAAAGAATTTTAGGTACATCCATTTTAAATTCTAAAAGCGTTTATGAGATTCAGACATTTAATCCACATTTTTTAGAATGTACAATATTATTTGGCTTTTTGGAATGTACAGCATATTCTATTTTGCTTGATTAGTATTTTTTCGTTGTAATGATATTAAAAAGTATTTTTAGTTAAATAAAAAGTATATTATTTATTTTTATCTGAAAAGAGTGAAATAATTTAAATACCACCAGCATATGATTTTAAAAAAATTAGAACGTCTTCAAACTAAGGCATAAGAAAATAAAGAATTAATTAATTATCAAAATCCTAAATTTGCTAATTTTCTTTTTTTAAAAAATTATTGAATTCAATTATTATTATTGTATAGAAAAGAATAAAATGTTGATTTTATTACGCACCATAATTTTATATTTTAATTATTCACCATAGCTAATAGAACCTCAATCTACGAAGAAGAATATTGTAGCGATAGCAACACTAAAATCAAAATTTTAACAAGTAGTTGTACAAACAGAGAAGCAAAAAGATGTTTATAAAAATTAAACCTCCAATATATTCCCCCCCCCATCACTGATAAAGGAAGCCAGATGGCGCTTATAATAATAAACAGAAACATATATCCTATCAAACAGCAAACAAAACATTCATTTCAAGTTGTAAATGGGACCGTACATTACTTGCAAAATTTGTCTTTAAAATTCAAAACCTGCGAAATACATGACTTTCATACTTACAAGAGCCTCTTCCTAGAGAAAATATCTCATTTTTTCAGACTGAAGTTCCTGACAAAGGCATAAATGCGCTGCAGCTTTGTGCGTACTAACTCTCTGACAGTTCTTTTTTCCTCTCTTTTTAATAAATTGGTCACATGATCCACGGTGGAAACCGAACGCGTTCAAGTGTTCTGAGAAACAGCGCACAAAAAAAAAAAAAAAAACAATAACGGGACTTGTGGATATTTAGGTGACGCACAGCTGTGCGCGTGGTACTTATTCAGCATTGCATTATATCGTATTTACCGATATTTCGTCTCAAGGTACTGCCCCCAAATTGTGAATTTTCTCAAAAATTGACAAATTTGTTTTATGATTTTATTTTATAGGCCCTCTTATTTGCTTTGTAAAAAGTATGTTTATTATTTTCCGTTCACTAGAAAAAAACTACAAGTGTTGTAGTAAAAGCAGATGCACAACACAAGAAGTCATACATTAAAACGCGCTTTACTCGAAATGTGTTTTTTTTTAATGCTCGAAGCTAAAAAAGTTTTGTAAATAATTTACTGAATTTTTTTGTGTATGCTCCGTAAAATAATAGAAGTGTTTTAACCTTCGGATTTATCAATCACTGTTTTAATACAAAATTTACAGCCCCTTATGTGAATTTAATCACTGGTTTTTTTTTAAAGCAATTTTCATATAAAACTAAGATAAAGCGCTCTTGTGTTTGTAAAAATTGAAATATAACTTATCCTGAAGGTCATTTTAACAATGAATAACATAACAACGCATCAAAATTGAAAATTTGTTCATAAGCTTTTGGTACAAAACGGTCCCCGTTTATGTTATTTTTTTGCAAATTTTCACTAGTTTTTCCCCTTTTAATCATCATAATTTTTTTTTCTCTTCTTAGTTTTAGCATATTTTTCTTAAAATGTACTAAACAAATCTAAAAACGACAAAAAAAATCCCCATAACTCCATTTTTTAAAAAAAAGTTGTCACAAGTAGTCGGATACCTTAAGCGTTTTCGCGTTAAGCGTATTTCACTGAATTGCATTTAAAATCCTACACAATATTAAAACCGAATTGTAATTTATATATTTTTTAAATCGTTTAATTTATAGATACTGATACTTCACGAAAATGTGACCGAAAATGTATTGGATCAAGAAATTTAAGGGTTATAATTAGGGATTGCAATACCGGTATACCGAACACCGGTATCTTGAGCCTTATGTACAATTTTGTAATATCGGTATTCAAAAATTTAAATACCAATTTTTCGGTATTTACTAGAAATTTTTTAAAATTGTCTCCACTATTTGCTTAGGGATCACCAACATAGCAAAATAATATATGTTTTTGTTTTTATGTCTTTCCGATGGGCGAAAATAATATAACTGTGAATACAAAGTTGTACCGTACAATCAAGAGAAGTTATATAAGGTATGAATCACCCAAGGCCAAAACTGTCCTATTACGATTCAGAGCAATAAAGCACACGTTCAGGATTCGTAGTATGGTATTCATATCTTTGGAAACAAGGTTGTAGTTGTGAAGAAAGTGCGTAATATTTCGATTTTTTTTTAAAACTGGTGAATTTATTATTCACACTATTTTTGCATATCATACTTATGGGTTCACAATATTTTTCAGATTCATTATATATATGTGTACTATCTGACTCGGAAAACGTTGTTTGCCATATAAATTATTTCTAGTGAATATTTTAGTAATCAACTAAAAAATAACTAACTCATTGTAAGATTGTGGGGATGTGGTGTATGACTGAAAGAGGAATGTGGAGCGCTGTGAACAATGACAGTCTATAGAAGTAACAAAACACCAAACATTCGTTTTTGAAATCGTTGTACTTTTACTATTTTAACAAATAAATTTCAAATTACATCTCTGTCACAAATTAGGACAGTTAAAAAATAACATTATCAGTCTCTCAGAGCAATGGAGTGTACTATATTTTAGTGAGTCCATCTTTAGCCAACACACAACAAACTGGGAGGGGGGGGGGTACCCACGCCAGAACATGCCACGTATGATTATCAGCGTGAAAAACACGGTGTGCCCAAATCTAAGCAATCAAAAATGCAATAAAAATACTACATAAATAAATTTTAGCAAAAATTGAAATAGACAAAAAAGTTTTTTGCTATAATCTGTAATTTTTAAGCAATTTTTTCAATCTTCGTACAGATCTCGGATAATATTGTTCTACACACGGGAAAAAGTTTCGTTAGATTATCTTTATAAATGACTAAGTTATTAAATGTTTAATTAAAATTTTTAGTATTTTTTGAAAAATCGTAAAAAAAAGTTTTCGGTATTTTATTTTTTAAATGACTGATTCTAAAAAGGAAAAGTATGAACTTATTTAGTGTAAATATCGTTTTAATTTCACAAAAATAAATTCATTAGAAAGGATTTAGAAATCATTTTCATAAAAACGCATCAATTTTGACTCATTTTCAGAAAAATTGTAAAAAATACAAATATTATTATACTGTAAAAAAAGTTATACCGTTTCGTGGCGAAATAAATGATATTTCCGACTCTGTAATTATTTTTTGTCTGAGTTTGATAAAAACAATTAGATTGTTATTTTAAAAACGTGGTAAAAGTCGGAACTCCTTGGTAAAACAATCACGCGTTTTAAGGTTTTTAAATAATATCTTTTCAACTAATTGCAGTATCAGAATGAAAAACAGTTTACCTCCTATTCTCAAATCTACTGAATACACGCACAAAATTTCATAAGAATTGGTCGGATCGTTTCGGAGGAGCTTTGTTACAAACACTGTGACACGAGAATTTTATATCCTCGATATACTCATAAATAATAACCCCTAATAATAAATAAGAATTACTTTAATGAACATAAAAATCAGTTGATATACTTCGGTTTGGTTTCATTACTTATATGATGAAAAGAATATGGTGACACAATCAGTGGCATAATGTAACCCCCGTATTGCGGGGGGCAAGGCTTCTAGAGGGCCCAAAGCCTGACTGACGCCCTTTACGTAGATTTTCTCAAAATTCGCTTTAGATTTTTTAAAATCCAACTTTTAAGTGATTTTTGCAATTGTCGATCTAACGTCATTCTAAATCAAAAATTTTGTGTATCTAATTCAAATATATTTGTATATTTGTAAATCAAAATTCTAAATATCTTTTTGATCCAATAACCAAATCAAAAAGCATTTTTTTTTATGTGCTGTTATCACCGCGACGAAAGATACTTTTCTTTAGTGGGCTTTTTTTAAACCTAAATTACCATCAGATGAAATAAAAGTCAGATGAAGAATTGGATAAAAATGCTAGGAAGGATACAAAATTCATCACTGTTATTACTATAGTATACTTTACATTAGCTGTAGAGAGAAAAAAAAGACATGATTTACACTGTACCGAAGCTGCAGAGTAACTTATTGTCAACTTTATCCCCTCCCCCCCCCTTTATGTATTTCTTTTTCATTTAGCGAAGTCGTAAATAACGTACATCTGTTATGCTTTTTTCACGTGAAATCGTATTACGATGCTTGGAAAACAATAGAAAGCCTTTTAAATGATTTTTTGGTTTAGATTTATAAGTATTCAATCAAATATAGCATAATGAGAAACGTTTCACAAAATTTCTTTTTAGAACAAACAACATCTCTATTTTTATATTCAATGCACTTAAATTTAGGATGTGTTCCTTTACTGTATTAAAACATTTCCAACTCACTTCTTCTCGTTTTCATTATTAGAACTGTATTTTTTTTATCGGAATTTAATATTCTGGTTGAAAAAATGGTATTTTGTCAACAAGACAAGAAACGCGACCCTAAAATGAATAGAGTTAAAAAAACTTTGAGTGTTTCTCAAAAACGAAAAATTTGAAAGGAAAAGGAGTATAATAAAAAGAACAAATGTGCAAAATTGGATAACTTTAAAAACCTACAATACATATCTTGTGCAAGTGCTAGTAATAGTAATGCCAGGGAACCTGATGAACAAATCATGGATGTAAAAATTAATTCACAAGAAAAAACACGGTTTCGGACATTCAATAAGGATACTCAATCTAAAGAAAAGGAGTCGTAAAATGAAAACGAAGAAACAGACTCGAATAGAAGTGATTTTGCGCTTTATATATGTAGGTGCTCCCATAGATACAGATTTAAGGAAAAATAATTTTCTTTTAGTCTGCGTATTAGTAACAGTAGTTGTGTCTTTATCTTAGCACGCGGAATGTATCGCTTTTCTATTTCTTTTTTCATCATACAAAGGACTCTCCTTTTTAAGAGTGTCAGTATTTATGCTAGAATAGAATTGAATTTTAGATCAAGCTCATCCCGGGATACAGAAATGTAGAATAAGGTAAACGATTTATTTTTTCTTTCTCAAGAATTTCAAATAGAAAATTATTTTACAGTTTTTAAATTTTTCTTAATCTATTGTTTTTATTTAAGTTATCTTGCGACTGTTGTTAGAGAGATTTTCCATTTAAATAAATACCATAAATACTCTCTTATGTTAAAGGTTATTTACTTCGTTTACACAGACTCAGGTTGATTTTGTATTCAGTTCTAAGAAATTGATCTGCTGAAATGGGTGATTACTTCTCTTACATTTTACTCGTTTCAAGTAATAACATATAATTACGTTCTTAATTTTGAATTATTTTGTATTTTTTAAGGCTTAAAATATTATGTATAATTGTTACACTGCCTTTTTGTTCGCAGAAATTGTTCAAGTTTTATAGGTGAGAACAATTAATCTTTTTTAACTATAATTTTTTTAGCTTTGGAAAGATGGGCAGTATTTTCTATTTTTGTTCGAAGCGGCAAAACTGCTAGAGCCGGCCCTGCTTACAACATCATCTAACTGCGGTAGCCAAGTGGTCAATGTATCGGATCGTGACTGTCATGTCATGAGTTCGAGCCCAGTACCACTGAAGACCCGCCGTGTAGGGGAGTGATGCCCGTTAAATCTGTATAGAGCTCAAATGTCCTCCTGTTGGTGTGGTAGTTAGGAGAGGGGGTGCAAGCTCAGGTGTCGTCCGTGTCACTTGACCATGGTTCAAAATTATGAGGTCCGTCGCCAAAAAGCCCTCGCGTAGTTGAGCAGTGCTGTATTAACATTCACTCACTCACTTACAACATCATAAAATACCCAGTGAAGAGTGCGGGTAAAAGCTAGTTAAAATATATGAGGTTTTATAATCTTAAGTATAAATTACAGCATAAGGGGCATATCTAATCTAAAGAAGTTAATACATTAGTTTATTGTATCAAGTGATATTGAAACCATGGAAGCTTTATAAGTGTATAAGTTTATAAGTACATACACCTTAATGCAATAAAAAAAATCGCCAAATGCTTGTGAAAATGTATTCATTGTGGTAAACCTGCCACACAATTCACGAGTTTGAGTGCGTCTTAGATTATCTATTTTTAGTAGGCAAACAAGGATTACAAAATAATAAAAAGAAAATTTTAAAAAAGAATGTAAATTATAAAAATGAATGAAAATGCTATAACTTGCGAATCTGATTTACTATTTCTGCAAGGATTGAATTTTAAACAGAATTGAAATTGATGCAAAAAATATTGTACTATTTTTTACAAAAGATATTTCACAGCTTCAAGAAGCTACGCCAATGTTTAATAACCCCCCTTCCCGTCTACCCTGTGACCCAGCTAAAGGTGATGGAGGAAGTGAAGGAAGATTCGACATGATAATTTCCATTTATTTATTCAACGCTTAAATTAACTCAGAAACAGTTCAATGAAACACAATAAATAGGATGTTACCAATCTGTCAAGAGAGGAAGGGGACGAGAGTATGGTTTTGGGAGAATACATTTAATAAATCAACTACTTTATAATAATCGATCTACTACCTCAATATTACTTTACACGGTAGATATATAATTAATTACCACTTAACTTCTTTAATACTTTAAATATCAAACGTAATATGAAGGTGACTAATACCTGAACTGTAGGCAGTCGTCTTATTAATTAAGGCTTAATCCTTCAATTTCTTTATCAAGATCACCTTCCTTTCTTTAATCTCTGTCTTTAATTCTTTGTCACCATTAGTTAACTAACTTTCTAACCATCTAGCTTTCTAACCCACTCACTAACCAACCTCTTTAACTCGAGAACCTGAACTATATATAATAAACTTAATTTGCACATATCACGTTTTCTTCATAGAAGAAGGTTGATATTTTTAATAGCCCCAAATATTTCCCAAGAGGGTTAGTGTAAGGACGCGTATAGAAATTATTTATGCAGGTTTTGAAACTAAAATGAGCATTTGTTATTATATAAATCTGTTCTTTCTATACGTTACATATTTTTTTAAATATTTTTTTATAGTTGAATGTGTGCCACAGTTTTAATTAAAGTCACATTTTTTCCATTTCGTGATATCTTTCACTATTGAATGATCGCCAATTAACGTGAATTGACTTAAACTAATGATTATGTAGCCTTGAAATAAGCCAATCTTTTTCTCTCTCTCGAAGTGAAAACATAGTAAAACCATGAATAGTTTCTTTTCCTTTTAAGTTAGAATATAGGCTGCAGAATATCAGTTTCTGAAAAACCGTAATATCCTTCTTTGTAGAATTTTCTTCATACCATATTTTTTTTTTAGAATTAATTACTTATGTGTTCAATGTATAACAAAATTTAGTTGAAATAATTACGTTCGAAATAAGTGTAATGAGAAAAAGGATTTATAGAGTTTTTTTGCGTATTTGTTACTGCTATTCTCATGATGAGATGAACATTCTAAATGCTTTCAGAATAAAGCATTGCAAGATTCATCATTTCATCGAATTCCTAATCGTGAAAATAAAATTTGCACCTGTCCTGTTGTTAAACATCTCTATTTCCTTTCAATCCTCTAAAAACATTTTTAAGCTGATTCACGCGTATTTTTTTTTTTTTAAATTACAAAATACACCCAACTTTTTTTTAATAATTAACACGTTTTCATAAGTTTCACTTGTATGTAACAGAATCTTTGAATTTTTTTTTTACCCACTTTAAAATGCCAGATTAATTCGAAATTTTGCACACTTGTCTAGGACCGATGATAATTCAATAATTTCATAATTTTGTTCCATCGTCCTAATCAGGATCATTAGGAATAACGATTTTTAGATTTGGCGACTAATTCCATATACCACTTCCAAATTTGGCGACTGATTCCATATAGCTACCACTTCCAGATTTGGTGACTAATTCCATATAGCTACCACTTCCGGATTTGGCGAATAATTCCATATGTCATTTTCAGATTTAACTAAAGCAATATGTTTGGGACATCAAATATTTCGAAGTAAAATCTATGGCTAGCCGGACTACAACACGCTATTATTCGAAGTTATCAAAAAACACTCGATAATTCGAACACTCACTATCATGTGCAGTCCTGTAATAAACAGGTTGCAGCTTACGAGTTTTGCATTGTGTTCTCCCTGCATGTCTCCCCTGTAACGTAGCGTCTTGATGACCATTTGTTTGCTACCGCTTAGTGTTTTCTGGCTCTTCAGGCGAAAAGACACTTTTATTGTTTTCATTCTTTTAAGTGGACAATAATCCAACCACACTCGTCGTAAGCCGTTCATACCTTCGTTTAACACGTGGCCTTGCTACACAGAAAAAATGTGTTCAGAAAAAATGGTCTGCTATTGTGAAGACGAGATGCGTAGGATTGTGTATGAATGTATTCTTTTAATACAGGACTTATAACTTCTGTAAAATATTTGTACTGTATAATATGTACTTTTTAAAAATATTTAAGAATAATTTTATACATTTGTACAATTGTTGTTTTATTACATAACTAGCCGTTACCCCGTTATATAACTAGCCGTGGGTATTTCATGATGTTTTATAAATTTTTACTGCTTATATATATGTGTATAAATTATTGATATCTAAGTCCTAGCATTAAGAATTCGATTGAATTGAAAAATATACTTATACCTGTAACTGTCACCTGTTGATAAAAAAAAAGGGCAGAACTCATCTAATTTGTATTTTCTAAAAATCTCTAAAATTGAAGTATAGAATGATGTTTGCTCTTTCGTAACTCAAAAACCAAGTGGATTCCTACAAAACCAATTTTCGGTGGATCTCTACTCCGTAAATTGAACATGCAAGCCAAATTTCAAGTCTAAATCTAACAGAAAAAAACAAAAGTTTTACTATCAATATCCCCGTAATCCCGTTGAGAGCCGTTTTCCAAAATTACCGCTCTTAGCGGATTTCAATTCAACAAAAGAAAAATGCAAACCAAATTTCATTATTATAGTCCTTGTAGCTTGAAAAAAGTATTTTTTTTTTGTCAATACGTCCCAGTAACCCCCTGCAACCCCCAGAACTTGATTTGCTTAAAATTTATTCTTAGTGGATCCCTATTCAACAAAAGAAACATGCTTAACAAATTTCAAGTATAAGGGTCTAACAATTAAAAACAGTAATTTTTTTCTGTAACTCCTCCTGACCCCACGCAAACATCCTTAGGAGTCAATTTTCGTTTTACTCTTTGTTAGATGAACTCTATTCCATGAAAGGAACATGCCTACCAATTTTCAAGCAGGATGATCAAATAGTTTAAAAATGGAAATATTTATCGATTACGCCTCTTAATCTCCCGAAATTAAACTTGGTAGTTGATATTCGCGGAACCCATTTTGTAGCGGTTCTCTACTTTACGAAAAGAATCTGCTTATCAAATTTCAAGACTGTACGTCTAACAGTTTAAAAATGGGGATAATTGTCTATAACGCCACTTGAGCCCCCGCAACGCCACTTCTGGGTCTATTTTCACAAAACCCATTTTTTAGGGGAATTGCACTCTATAAAAGGAATCTTTTTAGCAAAATTTGAAGACTGTGAGTCCAATTAATTAAAAAGGCAAAAAAAAAAAAAATATGAATAACGCCCCTTGAACCCCCGCAACGCCACCTAGGGGTCGATTTTCACAAAACACATTTTGTAGTGTATTTCTATCCTATGAGAGGAATCTGCTAACCAAATTTCAAGACTGTGAGTCTAATAGTTTAAAAATAGAAATAATTATTTATATCTGCCCTTAACCCCCGCAACACCCCTTGGGGGTCAATTTTCTCCAAACCCGCTTTGTAGTGGATATTTACTCCATGAAAGAAACATTCCTACCAATTTTCAAGCAGGTAGGTGAAGTAGTTTAAAAACAAAAAATTTTAATAATTAGCCCACTTATACCCCGCAACGCCACTTAGAAGTCTGTTTTCACAAAACCTTCTTATAGCTGACTCTATTAAATAAATCTATTTATCAAATATAAAGACTGTGCGTCTAATAGTTTAAAAATGGAAATAATTATCTGTAACGCCCCTTAAGTCCCGCAACGCCACTTGGGGGCAATTTTCACGAAACCCATTTTGTAGCGTATCTCTACCCTATGAATAGGAATCTGCTTACTAAGTTTCAAGACTGTACGTCTAGTAACTTAAAAATCGGAATTTATAACGCCCCTTAAACCCCCCGCAACACCCCTTGGGGGTCAATTTTCCCAAAACCCATTTTGTAGCGGATATTTACTCCAGGAAAGAAACTTACCTACCAATTTTCAAGCAGGTAGGTGAAGTAGTTTAAAACGGATATATTTATCTATTACGCCCCTTAATCCCCCGCAACGCCACTTAGAAGTCTGTTTTCACAAAACCCGTTTTGTAACTAATCATTATTTTACGAAAGGAATCTATTTATCAAATTTAAAGACAGTGCGTCAAATAGTTTAAAAATGGAAATAATTATCTATAACGCCTCTTAAGCCCCTGCAACGCCAATTGGGGGTCGATTTTCACCAAACTCATTTTGTAGCGGAGCTCTACTCTCTGAAAGGAATCTGCTTACCCAATTTCAAGATTGTACATCAAGTAGTTTAAACATGGAAACCATTATTTATAACGCCCCTTAACCCCCGTAACGCCCCTTGCGTTTCGAATTTCGGAAAATCCGTTCTTAGCTGACGTCTACTCTATGAAAGGAACATGTCTACTAAATTTCAAATCTGTAGGTTGAATAGTTCCGGAGATATCGTGATTAGTCAGTCAGTCAGTCAGTGAGTCGCTTTTCTTCTTTATATATATAGATTTAAAATTTAAATGTGTTAGAAAAAATTTTCTCTTCGTGTATTTTGGAAATTTTTTCCTACCCTCTTGATAATTCGAACTTTTTCATTCATCCTTCCAACTTCAAATTATTGAGAGTCGACTGTTTTAAACCTGAATCTAAAACGTTCTGCCGTTCATTTCCTGTGCAACACTTGACCCTTTGTCATTTTTCTTTTTTCTTCCGTCTAAAAAGGGAAGAAACCCCAACCCTTTCCACTCTCCTACAGTTGCAATTCAATTTAATTAGATATTATAAGTAAGCAAGACATTAGCCCCATAAATTTTTTACAGGAGAATAAACTGTCTCGCACTATTTACAAGTGATTGATATTCCAAGTAATGCATCCTCATCGAAATAATTACTTGTGAAAATATAAAAATAAACCTGCTGTTTTTAATCATAATTATTAATAGTGATAAAGAAAATGTTTCTCTGATGTTTTTATAACATGTGTTATTAAAAATTTTTATTTAATTTTTAGGTAAGGAAGAAATTTTATAGGAACTTAAAATTTTTCATGAGATTTGCGTATTTTAATCATATAACAAAGCTTTATTAAGAAGCATTCAGTACCTGTGCAGCGAGGGATATTTCAGATGCAGTTTCTTCGTCTCAATCTCCTTCAAAGTGTATACTTACGTTTGTCAACATATAAAAGCGATAGAGCTCGAATGTGTGATGATATAACTAAATAATTAGTCTTTCGTTGACGAGTTTACATTGACAAAAAATATTGACATTCCTTAATTTCGGTCTCTTTAACAATAGCATATGCACTAATCCCCCCCCCCCAAATGACGAATTATTTATGATATAGTTACAGTAAAATATATGTGAATTTTGATTTTAAAATCACGTTAAAAGATCTTTAAATAAACGTCACAAAATTCGGATTAAAAAAATCAGAATATTTATCTATCTTTTTTGGAGGCATTTAAAAATAACAAGCACAAAGATTTGAGAAATAAATTTATTTTTATTTTTACATACTTGTAAGTTCGTCTAAACAAGCAAGCTATAGTTTTGTTGGAGAGCTTCAAGATGAACCCAAAAAATGAAATTTTTAAAACATGGAAAAATAATGGCGATGTGAGAATTTTTAATCACTTGTTTAGAATTTTAAATTTAAGAAGAAAAAAAAATAGCAAAACTCACAGAAAAGAAGCAAAATGTTGGGTCAGTGGAATAATATTTGAGAAAATGCACAATATTTAATGAGGAATTTGAGCAATAAAAAAGGCCCTTATTATCCTTTAAAATACTTATTTAGTAAATGTATTCGTTTACTTTGTATTTATAAACAAAGTAACCTTGTTAGGTGGTTAGAAGCAGTTAATTATAAAATTCTATTCAGAATTTTTATCTTGTATAACATCGCATATGCTTATAATAATAATGCTACTTTGAAATATTTCGAATATTCATTAATTTCATCATTTAGTTGTCATATCAGCTTTTAAAGCTAGTACAATTTTAAAATTGAAATTCACGATAATATGATTTTTTAAAGGTACTTGTACTCTAAAACATATTTAATTCTTAAAAATTTCAGCACTTAGTTGGATTATAAACGCGTTTAAGAGAATATGTATATACATTATTTCCTCCAATAAAACTATACAACAAAGAGCTCTTATCAAAAATTAAATGTATTACAGTTTAGATATGTAGCATTTTTTAAAGTATCACACACACACACACACACACAAATAGTGCTATTTTAACTACTAAATTCACCTCATCATGTGGTCATGAAAGGCCCTTGAACCAAATTTAGAGTCCCATTTCTAAAAAAGTTATTCTCAAAATTCGCTTTCTTATAAAAACATCAAGAATCTTGGAGACAAAAGGAATTTATTTAATTCTAAACAATATTGGTCGAAAAAAATTTCTTAAGAAAAATACAATACTCACCTTCCCAAATAATGAGTTTTTGTTTGGCGTTGCTCTTAAATCTTTGTTAATATTGTTCCATTTCCAATATATTCTCAATGAGCTTTTGCGGCTTATGATTTATCAGTAAAAATATGCAACCTTCCCTTTCATTATTCTGTGATATTTTTCTTTTATCATTTTCTCACATGGCTTAGATATCTAGAAATTTGTTGATGATTCATCATTTCTTTCACCATTTTTACATCGAAATTATCCTTTGATAAGACAACAATGATGAAACTAAAATGATTTGTTTGTTGAAGGTTCCAACATAGAGTTCATACCTTTTAAATAATCCTTTTCGATGACCAAACGATAAAGGTACACTGTTACAATACCTGATTTTTTCGAATATCTCTTGAAATTTAATACCATGTTTTGACGTTTATTCATTGTTTAAAAGGATTATACAATGATAGTAACTAAGAATCTGAGTGCTATTTACACTTTATAGTATTCTCAAAAGCAAATAAATAAATAAAACGTTTGTAATCGCATAGTCAGTGTTCTAAATTCTGTTACGAAAAATACTATACTTTGAGCAAATAGAATATATTCGCGGTTGACTGACTTAACTAACAATATTCTTTTTGTTATTCTTTTTTAATCAGACGTTATTATTGATAGCTATCGCTACACGTGATAATTAAAATTATTATTTATAGCATAATCCTCAGGTAAGTATTCTTTATTAGAACATGTCATCAATCTGGCAACAATCTAATCATCATTTTATCACGCATTGAACATTAATATTCGTTATTTATAAAAGAAAAGATACTTATCGTCTCACATATTGTCGTTCAGTGTAATAAATGAGTTTTTCTTCGAGTTAGTCAGAATAATAATAGTTTAAAAGTCTTATTTCAAGGTGATATTTTTTTGCAATCGATCATTGACAAGGTATACGCTCCATATTAAACATTTAAAGAGCTTTTTGGTGTTACTAATTCTTTTTGTAGTATTTATTATTTCACTGTTTATAGTATTAAAGCTTACACCACTTTTTGATATTTTGGTCTTTCATTTTTAGATCTGAGTTTTAGCCAACTCTGTAAGGCAGTTGGATCCTATTTCAGTCTACACTTTTCCCCCGTCATATTCGGTAGAAGTTCAATACAGAATAAAGACACAAATTAGCGGGATTTTTGTAAAAAAATTGCATTTTTAAATACTTTTTTAATGTAATAATAATCTTAAAACAGTTTTATATGTATATTTTAATTCACACAAGTGACACTAAATATTAAAAAAAAAACATTATTTATTATATGCTTCTGCAAAACTATTGTACCAAATGTAGGCAATAACCTAAAATTACTATTTCAAAGAATTGTAGGTGTGATTCTATTTTTAGCATGTAATAATTTTCCCCTCGTGGAATCCATGAAATAATAGAAACGCCCATAATAATGGAAATTTTTAAAGTTCATTAGAATTAAGTAAATACGACTCTGCTAATGGATCATGTAATCAGAATAAAATGTCGTGAAATAGAATTATGCAAATCTTTAACTCATAGATCACAAGAATAAATTATTTCTGCATTAGGAAATGAAGTCCTTACCGAAATTAAAGATGCTATAAAAGCAATCCTGTTCTATAATATCCAAATTGGACTATGTACTCTTGATATTTTCCATAAGGAACAAACTTCAATCCTTAGATATGAAAATTTTAAAGAGAAAAGATTAACTATAAATTAATCATTTATAGGGATTATTGAAGCAACTTATGTGACTGGAGCAGGACTAACAAAAGAGAGAGTTATATTTATTTCACACTATCTATCACACTCAAAAGACCTCGTAATTTTGACAATCCATCAGGATTCAGCGATCAATGCCGAATAAAGTCAGCCATGCAATCTAGTAAAACAAGGGTGAACAACCAGAGGCCAGCCAAGATAGTCCGAAAATCCGCTTTGAACTGAGATTTCTTTCCAGCGTTCGATCAAAGATAAACTTCTTTTATTTTTCACAATTAGAAAAACAAAGTGCATGAAGCTGTTATAACGAACACATCATTTGTTAAGTCTGGAGGACTAGGTTACAAGAAGATTTCGGGACTTTAAGAAAATTTTGCCTAAATTCGATTTGCTTTGTTATCTCATTGTTGCTGATATTGATACAGCACCACAGAAGCTTCAGCTTGGACTTATTGACTTGCAGTCAGATCACAGTTTGAAGGAAATATGTTATGACTGACTCTTAAAAAGAAAAAAAAGTATGATAAGGTATATAATTTTGTCTTTAAACTAATTTTAAATTAAATGTGCTTGCAGCTGTAGACAATACGAAATGAACACAATAAATCAATTAAATAAAACTGTCACTGTTTTTCTTCGTTTATATTTTTTATTTTGTGTGTGTGTGTGTGTCTGAATATTAACTAAATTCCGTGTAAATGATAATAAATGGGAAAACTTGTATAATTGTTTTTAATTGATAAATATTCTCTCCAAAAAATATGTTTCGTACATTTTCATTTTAATCTCTAATATTAGGTATATCTTAAAGTGTGTCTTTTTTCATTTCTTCGCTGCATTTTATATAATTGTGTGCATTAAGTTGTGTTTTCCTTATGGAATATTAATAAGTATTAGGAGGAAAAATTTCAGTCAATTTTTATTCATTTCTTAATAAAAATGTATATTTTTAATTATTGGACATAGAGAGTGAACTAAAAAGAATTATATTCGTGTTTTAATTATCCGGTTTAAGCCAGTAGTTTCTGTATTCTTCAAGGCCTTTTAAAGAGTATATTAAATCAGAATTTCAATAATTGGTGTAATACTTATTGGTGTAATACTTATTAAAGAGAGAGAGAGTCTATTTTTTATTCGTACAATAAATAGTCTTTCTTAATTTCACTTATACACTAACTGCGAAAAGTGTTTTTTATTTCTTTCTACAGCAGATGGCGCCATCAACTTAAGTATGTTAGCATAAGTGTAAGAGAAAGCTCCATTTCATGTTAGGTATAAAAGCAAGAATGTATAAATTTTTTATAACGTTTGAATATATATTAAAAGAGAGTCTATCGCCCTTGGCGAAAAAATGCCTAATATAATTCGATTGACGTTACCTCCAGATGGAAACTTGACTGTTTATTTAAAATCGAAGCCATTTTTAGTTTATTCAGCAGAATATTTTTACAAAGTAAAGGTCATTCCGGTCATTTGGATATCAAATAAAAATGCCATCTTATAATGTTAATAAGGATTGGTTCACTTTTCATTTCGTGCCGCTATTTTCCTTGCATTAATCGTAGACACACACAATGCTCGAGGGCACGCAAAATATCTACAGAATTTATACTCGGAAATCAATATTGTTCATACAAAACATTTAAAACACAGTTTTGAGTGCAAATTTTTTTACATCCCTTTACTTTCGAACATTCAACTTTCGTACAAAGATTTAGGAAAAATCCAATTATCCGCAAAGAAAAAGTTGAAGGCGTTAATCTATTTATATGTTACTTTTTGAGTAAAACGAAGAAGAAAAAGCACCCAAAAATTATTTTTTACCGAAGAAAAAAAAAATTATTTTCATAAAATTAAATGGTTGTGCACATTTAATAGATTCATGTGATTCATGCATTTTGGAATTAGATTATCTTACATCGAATGTTAAAGAATTTTTGATCATCACACTTTAATAAATCTACATTTCTTCGTGTTCAAAACCATTCGTATTTTGAAATTAATATCGTGAAGTCAGAGAAAATTTTGCATTAAAAAAATAAATCCACCTTTTTTCCCCCCGCTAACAGCTTCTAAATTCAAATTGTTCTTATTTTCGTCAACAGATGGCATCGTAGTGCCTCCTTATATCTATGGCAAAGATCTGGAAAATTCTAGAAAATTTCTGGAATATGCTTTTTTTAGGCACAGGCAGTGGCGTAAAGGAGAACATTTGGACCCCCCTTCAAAGTCAGGTTTAGGGCCCTCAAGTTGAGTTTTGCAAAGGGTTAGGCGCTTAGCGGCAGTTGGGCCCCATTGAACCCTGCCCTCCCCCGCGATGCGGGGGTGTACGTTACGCCACTGGGCCACAGGTAACCATCAAACCAACTTGACGGAGAAATAAGGTATCTGTGTATCGCAACCCTTCCTTTGATATACAGATTTTTAATTTTTTACATAAAGATTACGTCTCAGTGCTTTCGTCCACTTTTTTTTTGAAAATATAACCCCTCTCATGACAGTAGTTTCTGTACGCCTTTGAAAGCTGCGGTTACCTATTGGATAGCTGCTTCATGTATATGTCCATAAAACATGCAAAAAGGTTTTTAAAAATGCGTTGTTTGTGTATTGTATTTCAAACTAAAAATATGTAATAATGTGGACTAACTGATAAAAAAAAAAATATCACTTTATATGAGAAATCGTTATATGAGACTAGGTCTTAATATAGAATAATTTTTTAGTAAAATTATATTCTATAATATTCGCTCGCAGCTCCGTTCAAAAATCAGAATTAAATATTTTCTCTTTTAGAGTTTCAATATTTTTTTTAAAGAGAAATTTGATAATATCGTGGAAAAGTAGGCTTCCTCGAGTTCCTATTTATTTTGAGAAAACTGATTTTCAAAGATATATTTGCTACATTAATATTCAAATGAAATAAAAGTAAAATATTTCCTGCCCTTTCCTTATTTATAAACTTGCAAAAGACGAATTATGTACATGAGAGGTTCCCAAACTTTTTCCTGGTTCCTAGCCATGTTTTTCGGTTTTGGGTAGACCCCTACTTACCTAATAAAAAACTTTTGCAAATTTATCAACTCAAATGTCTTTTTGACAGCTGTTACAGAGTAATACTTACTTCACACAACATTTAAATTTCTAACTGTAGTAAAGTATAGTGTTTAAAACCCAAGACGCGCATGTTAATTAATTAAATTAAAATTTTATTTATACTTAAAATAACTGTTGCATAAAGTAACTGAGCAATAAACAAATGCTTTTAATGGGAGAGATGAATCTGGTGCTCGGTCCATTCTGGTTCTTCTAAAATTGCTGATATCCGTTTCTAAATTTTATTTTAAGATCTTAGTGCCTATTTCAATCATTTTGTGACATTACTTTTCTTTCAATGTGACCTTGTTATTTAATTGTCTACTGTAGTTTTATCACATATTCGTATATAGTCAAAGCATTCTCTTACCTAGTTTCAAAATCTGAATAAAGGGCATTTAAATGTTGAACGTAGGTATTTAAGGCGGCCTTTTCCTGGCAAATTGTGTGTGACAAATCGAGAAACTAGGAAAATTCGGGACGTCCTATATTATACTCTTTAGCTTAATTGGGGCATGAAAAGCCGAAATGATGATCCTAGTAACAGCAAATTAATTTTATTAAATCTAGCTGTTAAACAGGTAAATCTGGTTTCCCCTTGATTAAAATTTTCCTTTAAAATTAGTCATGATCTGGTTTAATGAGAGTCACTATCGTAGACCCCCATTTTACAACTCATGGACCCCCAAATTATTTTTTTCGCTGACGTCGACCCCCCTGCATGCTGTCATGGACCCCTAGGGTCTATATAGACCACTTTGGGAATAACTGATGTACATAGTCGAGTAATCATGGCTACAGTTGCAAACTCATAGTTGGCATTTCCTCAGGAAAGTTATGAGCTCTAATTCCATTAAAGACACTCCGTGTAGTGTGTTTGATACTTGTT
>BMAO01026668.1:0-24845 GCA_019973975.1 Trichonephila clavata
TACAGTGGGTAAAAAAAGTATTGGCAATTGTCTATAATTGATCATATTAGCTAACAAAGGAAATGATTGACAATTTTAACTGACATAACGAACACAGGAGGTAATAAACACACAAATCTAATGAAACTTTCATTTTAATATGCCTTTTACACAAAATATACAACAAAAAGTAAATTTGCATACCAGAAAAGTATTGGCAAAGTTCTAACTGTTATGCAAATTTTGTCATGTTGAGTTCACGTGTTTAGACTGATAAGAAAGCCTGTTATATAGTATAAAGTCTGCAGTGCTATTTCAAAATTTTTAAAACGTTATTTTGTTAATGCTGTGATGAAATGGCTTCGGAATCGAAGGAGTTGGATGTTAATGTTAAAAATATGATTATTCAGCTCAGAAATGAGGGTTTAACTTATCGTGCTAAAGGAATAAAACTGAAAATAAGTTTATTTACTGTCAGAAGTGTTGTAAAAAAGTTCAACGAGACAGGATCCACAGAAAATAAGGTTAGAAGTGGACGGCCTGGAATATTTTCTGCAAGGGAGAAACGTAGCATTATCAAAGAGGTTAAGAAAAATCCCAAAATAAGTGCACCCCAACGATGTTTAATACTTCGTAAAACTTTTAGTGTACAGACTATACGGAATGTTTTACATGAAGAAAGTTATTATGGAAGGGCATCTAGAAAGAAACCTTTCATTTCGGAAAGAAACAGAAGAAAGAGATTAGATTTTGCAAAATCTCATGTTCATTTATCAGATGAGTTTTGGATCACAGTTATTTTTTCCGACGAATCGAAGTTTAACATTTTTGGGAGTGATGGGCGACAATATGTGTGGAGAAAGCCAAGCACCGAACTGGAAAAACAACATTTATCACCGACTGTGAAACATGATGGAGGGAGCGTCTTAGTTTGGGCTGTAATGGCAGCAAACGGAGTTGGTAAACTGTGTTTCATTGATGGTATTAGGACAGCATGTACGTACATCGACATATTGCTCCATAATTTGCAATCCAATGCCCAAAAAAACTTGGCTTAGAAACATCATTTGTGTTTCAACAAGACAATGACCCTAAGCATACAGCGAACCTCACCCGGGAGTGGTTACTGTATAACTCTCCTCGCCAGTTAAAGACGCCGCCTCAATCGACTGACATAAATCCAATTCAGAATTTATGGCACAAATTGGACGTAGAAGTCAGGAACATAACATTTTGTGTAAAGACGAACTTAAGCGTATACTCCTGCAAGAATGGCACAAAATTCCCAATAGTACAACAAAGACTTTGGTTTTCTCTATGAGAAATAGATTACAAGCTGTTATAAAATGCAAAAGGTATGCATACAAAGTATTAAACATATCCTGATTTTGTTCTCACATTTTACTTATTATTTTGCCAATACTTTTTTGACATGCAAAAATACGTTTTTTGTTGTATATTTTCTGCAAAAAGACATATTAAAATGAAAGTTTCATTAGATTTGTGTGTTTATTACCTCCTGTGTTCGTTATGTCCAGTTAAAATTGTCAAGCATTTCCTTTTGTTTTAGCTAATTTGATTTATTATAGGCAATTGCCAATACTTTGTTTTCCCACTGTAAGTGAAGGTATTTTTAATTATTTTTCAGACACATTCATGAATATTCAAACTTCAAATAGTGCATTTTTCTAAAATCTGAAAAAACATCAATACACAGATTCATTCAGTATTACAATTTTATAGTTCATAATTTAATTTTAAAATATTTCAACTAATGCCTCTCATTTATCTTCTGTCAATACTGTCTTGATTATCAAAACACACAGGAATTTTTCTGGGGGGGGGGGGAATCAAAGGGTCTAAGGACTATCATTCTCGTATCATGCTCCGATACGCCGCCCAACATATTCTTTTGATTTTGTCGATTTTCAGGAACAAAAACAGTAAGAAATTAATTATTGAATAATTAATAGCATTAATTAATAAAATTATTTATTAATAATAAATACTTACAATTAGTATTACGTACCAGTTACATAAGATAATAATCAATAAAAAAAATCAAAGGCGTTGCAGGGGGCGGGGTCCGGACCCAGCCCCCCCCCCTCGTGTGACCACTGACTACATGCATTTTTTGAAAAATTCTATTAGTGAGTTTATATAAAAAGTATGTTTTACCAATAAAGTAATTTTACTGCTAAATGTCAATTATAAATTTGTATATTAATCATTTTATGCACCACATCAAAAATTAAAATAAATGTTAATAGATTTGAAAGCACAAATATTACACATCCTTATGCATAAAAACCTTTATGTTAATCTAGCTGGTATACCGGTTCTTCGCACGGGTGAATTGAAAATTTAAACAATACAGATTGAAGGATAAAGAAGTCTTTAATGAGTTAATCCTACGTGAATTGCAAATTGTACAAAAAAAAAAAATGCTTTTTGGATATCTCAGCTGAACAAAAAAAAAACATATTTGTTAAATTTTAAGTTCGTAGATCTTATTATGATAAAAAGGATTTTTTTTTTATTTATTTATCACCCTGTAACTCTCACTCTCTTGTGGGTCTACTTTTGAAAACACCTTCTTAAGCTGATCTCTGCTCAGCAAAAGTAATACATTGTTGCAAATTTTGTGCAATGAACGCTTAAAGTAGTGTACATAATTTATATCTGAATGTGTAATTACTGTTACATTAATTTTATGTTAAAATTGTAATATTCACAAGAAACGCCGTTTCTTACATTATAATGGCGATTCAATGGAAACATTGCGAAATGTTGGTGATAGGGCCAAGTTGGCATCATTTTTGGTGACCACGTTGGCAATTTGGCAATTGATTGAACAGTGCAGAAAATGCTTCGCTGTGACGCCACCTGGTGGGGAGCTGCAACAAAGAGGATAGCACAAAATCCTTCTCCACAAAAAAATACATATACATACCTATTTTCATACTGATCAGTTGAACGGTGTTGGAGGAAAGCCAGGTCATGCATACAAACATCCATTTATATATACCAGGTGGCCATAATTAAACGACCCTACTTCAAAATTGTCTACAGACGAAACTATTCTTCAGAAAGTTGTAAAATTCTGTGTACGACATAAAGAAGGGATGGGAATTTGTTTGATCGAATAAAAAAAAATTAGTTCAAAATTTCACCACTAGAGGACGTTTTTAAACGAAGGCCACATTTATTACAGGTTTTCTATTTGTATTTTATCGCTTTTTTATCCACAGGACACGGTAACACAATAACTTCGATGACTAATTTTCAAGGCATTTACACGAAGGAAGACGAAAATATGCAAATTTTTTCGACGCCACACAGCAACTGTAGCACAAGCAGCTTAATCTGATCTCACAGACAGTATTTCACGAGATGTTCTTAACCTTTCCCAGAACACTGCGGTCAACGGTGGAACATGCTATCTTACGATTTCAAATCGTAGCTGAAAATGATGGTCATCATGTTGAGCATTTATTGTTGTAACAAAATTTGTAAACTGTTATGAATGTATGCTAAGTATTAATGTATGCTAAATATGATCTCCATTAAAAACGCCTTCTTGTGGCGAAATTTTGAACTAATTTTTTCATTCGCTCAAACAAATTCCCATTCCTTCTTTATGTCGTACACAGAATTTTACAACTTTCTGAACAATAGTTTCGTCTGTACACAATTTTGAAGTAGGGTCGTTTAATTATGGACACCCGGTATATTGATGAATTCCTTTATTACATAAAAATTTTAAAAGGAAACACACAAATTGTGTCTATCCAGTTTTAGTCAATAAAACAATTGTTTACAAAAAAAATTGCTTACATTTTGTGGTGGGTTTTATGAACACGCATTTATAAAGCACTAAAAAGGTTATTATCTGAACCATGAGTCAGCAACTACAGACCTAGTTGTAGCATGTGAAACTACTTTGCTGATATGATTCTGAGAGGCATGCAGTACGGAATATTTGAAAACTCTACTTTTTGCGACAATGTATGAAGAGTAGGGGAATAGAAATTAAGAATACTGATTAACAATTTTATTACATATTAATTATATATTTAAAGATATTAGCATATGAAATAACGTAAAATATTAGTATTCCTTTAAGTGTAAATAAAAATTTAAAATTGAACATGCTTTTAAACATATTTCTTAAAATAAGAAATTAACAACCTATAAAATATAAGTATTCCTTCAATACAGTTAGATAAAAATAGTAAATATTTTAACGTGAACTTTGTCCTTGCACCGCTCTACTTAAAAACTGCAATGTCAAGGAGTGACTTTCAATCGGACACTATTCTGAATCTTCAATTGTGAAACAATTTCTTTATAAACTATTTTTCATGTGAGAGACTTGTTCACATAGCTATGTAGAACCAAAAGCAAAAAATAGGAGTAATGCACAATTTTCTTCCTTCAAACAATTAAATCTCTCCAGCAATGACATTCAGATGGATTAAATAGTAGTGGATTTGTCCTAAGTGTTTCCTCTTTCAGTTTCTTTTTTTTTTTTCAAATTCTTTAAATTTTACTTTCCCTATTTCTGAAAATGCTAAATAAATGAGTTCCATTTCAAAATTATCAACTTTCATTCATTCAAAATTTGACAAATTTGTAGTGCAGTGCAGTGCAGAGTGCCACAGAGAATTGTGATGCAAGACATGGGTTGCTGATGCCTGACCTAGACTATTCACAAATAACTTACGTAGAAGAACAAATTGTGTTCAATCCATTAATCTGCAGCTTGTATATTTTAATAAAAACTAATTAAAATATTTATCTTACCTTATTCATTGACATAATAGTATTAAATAGTTTAGTAGCTATCTTTTATGCACAAAAAAAAAATTACTGTTGCCAGACATTTAGAGCATTCATCATTATGTTTTTAGAAAATTTACACAAAATATTAATTTTTATAAAATATTTATAAAACTAATGACAGTAGGTTGTAGTTCGCCAAGGTAAACTTCAACTAAAAGGTGATTCCGCTATAGACGATTCTCGACATTAATTTTTAAATCACACTCTTTGTCAATTTTTTTTATATCAGTGCAAAGAAGAAAGTCAAAATTTAATATATTCAACTTTTTTCCGGCTTTACGCTATGTTTAAAATGTTGGTGCTCTTGGAAATATTACCATTTGAAGAATCGGTTAGAAACTGCAAAATCACACTAGACAACAAAGGCACGAAACAGCTGTGTTACCGACCATGAGGCTTAGATTTATCGGCTACACGTGTAGTGACAATATTCATTTATTCATATGTGCCAAAAAATGTAAGTACTTATTGTTATTATTTAAGCATCATTGACTACAAGAAGGCTCTGTTAGCTTATTGCAACCCGCGATACAAAAAAGATGTAAAAGTTTTTTTTTTCCCACAGAAATAAAGTGCTAACGTTTTGAAACTTTGTAGAAGTAAGAAGAAATTAAATACAAACTTAAATCAATCGTTTTTTAGAGTGTAATGTTTGTTGGGTTTAAATAAAAGTTAATTTAAATTGGTTTCACCCGCGATTGCGATGTTAGAATCGCGCCTGCAACTCTTTCACAACTAGCCTTATTGTGTGATTTAAAATATATTTCATTGTTTTGATATGCCTTGAATAATAATATATGCTATGTATTATTGATGATCTATATTTAATATCTGTGTTTATATTGTATTCTGTTTTTTTATATAAACTTTGACTAAAATGACAACACAGCAACGCAAAGAGACTGCTTCGCAGTAATATAGGCAAAAGTTTAAAGATAATCCTGAACTTCATGCAGACCCTCTCCGTCGAGAAAGGGCCCGTGATTCAAAATGGAGAGAATTAGTGAAAAAAATGGAGGCAGATGAAGACTTGAAAATATTGGCTAGAATCAGATCAAAAGAAAGAATGCAGGCCACTAGAAATCGTCGTAAAGAAGAACAAGTTAAGCAATAAGGTACTAGATACAACAGTCCCCGCACTCTAGGGAAAGATGTGGCCAAAGTGAAATGTAATTTACCAACTAGTCGCACTAAAGCAGTGGAATTTGTAAAAAATTGCTGCTGAATTCCAAGTTACTGTATTTGACAAAAATGATGCCCTTAAAGCTGAACTTCGAAAACTGATGGATGAAGGGAAAAACAGATTTATGATTTTTATAATAGGGCATTCAATCAAAACATTTCTTCCAATCTGAAGACGACCATAGCATTTCCGTGGCACGAACCTCACTGTCTCATTTCAAATAAGCATTGGTTTTTTAATACAGAAAGTGATTGGGCCGCGATGTCGATTTGGAAGCTCTTACTAAATACAAAAATAAATTCCGTATCCTGCTATAGCTGTGCCTTCAGTATCGAATCAGAGTAAACCCTTCATGCCACTTAAAACAAGAATGTGCGTTTCTGATGTTTACAATGATTCAGATAGTGATTCAGACAACGAATATGTAAAGGAGGAATCTCCACCACCGTCTCATCAAACCTCAAAATCACCGGCGGAAGCATGCCGTAAGACTGATGGTACTGTATGTGCCGCTGTCTTACCGAAAGATATTTGCGCTGGTTTGTACTTGCTAGTACAACTGCTCAGCAAATCTGGCAACAAAAAATTACTCAATATAGCTATGTGTGTCAGAGCGATATGGATGAAGATGGGAAAATTAGAGTACAATTTCTGACGACGATTGATGGCAAACGTTTCACAGAAATCGTGAATGGCATACTAGATGTACAGTGTGAAAACGTTATCGCGAAGTTGGAGTTGGAAGAGCCAGAGAAAAATATTGATGTAAATATAATGTTCATGGAATTTTCAGCGAATAGATGTATTTGAAAAGAAATAATTAACATAAGTGACAAAGAAGTGTACTGGTCAGTAATAAACATTGTTTGATCTCTTATTTTATTCCTATGTTAGTTATATTGACGTCTATATTCACTTAAATTAGACGGGTTGCCCCGCGATAATTTGATGTTGTACCCGCGATTGCTTTAAAAGTGAATAATTCATTGTTTATTTTTGTTTTCTACATACCTTTTTATTTTTGCACTTTATTAGTTTAATACCTTGCGAAATATCAAGGCATAACATAATAAATGCATTACAATTTGTTAATTGTGATGCATTTATTTCTTGTTTTTTGTCTATGTTCTAGGAAAGTTGAGCCAACTTTGTTGCACCTGCGAGGGCACTTTGAACCTTCCTCCTGGCATTTTAAGTATTACATTAAAGTTCATATAAACGAATATAAATTGAACATGTTAATATGTGGTTTTTCCAAGATTAATTTCATTAAAAATGTTTTTTATTTTATTATTAAGAAACTTTACATGCGTCTAAATGTTGCACCCGCGATAATGGAATGACTCTAAACATGATTAAAAGTAAAAATTTTGTGTGGAATACATTTTCAACACAAATTATTTTAAATATATAGCACATATAAGAAGTTAGAGAATTATTGAAGGACTATACAAAAGATTCCTTGGAGATTATAAATATTCGGGGATTCCTTAGGAATACGCAATATATTCAATAATATGTGTTAAGTTTTATATTATTTTACATGTTTTCTCAAAAATAAACCATAAAAAAATTTCAATCCACACGTAAGTTAGAAAATTACTCGATAGTAAATTTATTTTCAGATCTTAATAATTTCAAGATAATCATCTGTTACAGAACTTGATGATCAGTTTGTTAATTGAAAATAAGTTCAAAACAAATCAGTTTATAAAAATAAATACCGTACTTATTCGAATCTAAACCGCACTATTTTTCCAATATTAAATCCACTGAAAACCGATTGCAGCTTACAATCGAAATAAAAAATGTGTTGGATGGGGCATTTAGAGCAATTACAGGTTCTATGAACTATTTTACACTATTTTTCATTTTCCACAAAGATTTCTTGAGAGTTTGGAATACGGCTTAGATTCGAGTAAATACTGTGTATATGTAAGTATATCATAATAAAGTGATACAAAAAGGATAAAAAATTAATTTAAATATAATTGTAAAGAAATGTGTAGCAAATGGTATTGAAATGAAAATTCAGTCGCACATTTCGCATAAACGAAGTGCAAACGAAAATATAAGCATTGTGGCTAACAGAGCGCATGCGGGGAAACGTATATTGACGCCAAGCTTCAAACCAGTGCCAACTTCGCCAAGGAGTTCTGAATGCACGATAGTTTCTAAAGTCACTTCCGAGAGCTTTATGGGTTCGAAATAGCACAGGAAGGGAAGTGCTGCCAATTTTCCACTCTGTCCATCGAGGTACAACAGGTTGCACTGGGCTTCAATGTTGTCAAAATGGTCTCGAAGCGCATCCATCTATAAAATGTTAGGGATCTGGAATTGATTGAGTCAAGCCTGTAGTCTTTCAAAAAGCTGGTAAAGTCCCCAAAATCGAGAGACGAGTATTGCACGAGGCACTGCGCAAGGTGAGATCGTCTCCCATGTTGGCTGACTGAGGAACGGATGAGCTCTCTCTCTACTACTACTGTTATTCCGCGGGAGACTGGACTGCCGGCGGAACCCTCCTCTCTCTATCTGGGACTGAGAAGTGGTTGGTGTTGTCAGCTTGACGATGGAAAGGAGGTGGGGCTCTTGGAAGAAGGTACCTATGGGATAGCTCTAAAGCAGGGGTCGGCAACCTTTTAGCTGTGGCGTGCCAGACCAAACGATCTGTATAATACAGCATGCTTCACAGTAGGACATTTTAGAGACAGTTCGATTCCAGCGATAATGCATGCAGAGTTTGAGAATAGAGGTCGATAATATGGATTTACAGTTTTATTATACATTAATTTTGCCTCATTTAATGATATTTCTTATATGTATAACATAGAAAAGCAGCATAAAATATAACAACTTCAACAAAAATTTAAAAAATTAAAAATTCACATATATTATACATTTTTAAACATATTAATTAATAAAATAAATTATATTTTTAAAAAACCAAAAAGCACCCTTTTATAGTTAATCGAACTAAGTTGTAACTTAATCTTCAAGCCGCCAAATCTGGAATTAGTCACCTAATCTGGAAATGGAAAATCGCTAATCCTGATGATCATGATCAGGACAATAGAACAAAATTATTAAATTATTCTGTTGTCATCGTACCTGGAGAACTGAGCAAAATTTCGAATTAATCTGACCTTTTAAAGTGGGTGAAAATTGAGTTCAAAGATTCCGTTACATACAAGTGAAGCTTATAAAAGGATGTTAAATAAGAAATAGACCACATAAAATATAAGTATTTCTCTTCATCATAATTAAATAAAAAGGTAAAAAAATTAATGCTAAACTAATGCTTTGAACAGCTCTAATTTCATATCGCAAAATCAAAAGTATAATTTGTGACTTTCGATTTGATACGATTTTGAGCATTTAGTTGTTAAACAATTTCTTTGGGGACTCGGAATATTTTTCATATGAGGAAAAAAATTTTTCACTTGGATTTGTATAAAAGTAGAAGGTAGAGTACATGCAATTTCCTACTTCAAACAATTAAAGCTTTCCAACAGTGATATTTAATTATTTACAAAATAGCTGTAAATTTATCTTCAGAGTTAACTCTTTCAGATTTTTTCGTAATTCCGTAAATGTCCATAATTCTGAAGATGTTTGTCAAATAAGTTCATTTACAAATTTATCAACTTTCATGGTTTTTGGTTAGTTGCCGTGTTTATGGACTTACTCAAATTGACAAATTTGTAAAGTAATGCAGTGTGCCACTGAGAATTGTACCGCGTGCCATAGGTTGCCGACCCCTACTCTAAAGAGACGATGTCTCAGCAACTTGATTTGAGGGTTCCTATTGGTTTTGGATTTTTGACTACCTATCTCCGAGAAAAAAATTTTAACTATTGAAATAAAAAGTAAGTAGGAAAATGAAAATTCTTTTTTGAGGAAATTAAATTTAGGAATTAAAAATTAATTATCTAGAAGCGATTCCAGAATTAGAAAAGCTTTTTGTTCGTCATTATTGATTGCTTTAAGTGCGGGGAGTAATTGAAGCAATTTAGGCATTTTCTTAACATGATCCGATAGTATTTTAAAGAGTTCTTTTTAATTAAAAATTTCTGAGACATTAGTTTCAGAGGTGGGTAATCCTTGCGATTGACTTTGTCCTTCGATATTGTCATTGTTTTCTATGGGGTTGGAGATTTTCTATTTCTTTTTTTTTTTCACTAACATTAGCGAAGGAAATTCCTTCTACAATATTGCAGCTGGTAAAACCTTTTTTTATTTTAATAGTGGTACCTTTCTTTGGTTTCGGGAACTGTGTATATTTGGTGTAGTAGGCAGTATGCCCGTACACCTCGATATTAAAGCAGAAGGGATTCTCCTGCCTTTCTTTAATGTTGCAATTTTTTGTAAGGTGATCCTTACCGCACTTTAGGCCACGGGGCTTTTGATGGCAATTAGGGGTAGTATGGTAGAAATTATTGCATTCAAAAGCACTAAGTGACACCTTGAATAAGATACGCTCCACTTTAACCTGCATATAGCCTAAGTGAATAAGGTCAAATACTCAGAGGCGGATTAAGCAGCTGGCGGACATAGCGGCCGCCAGGGGCTCCAAGTTTGATGTATTCCAATTATAAATTAAAAGTGTAACAAAAAAAAATATCCAACCGATATTGCAATCTCGATGATTTCCATGAATTTGAGTCTTGTTGAGACTAGCCATCTTTCTTCCGTACATCTGTATTGTTGCAATCTGAACAAAAATATTTGTTTCCTTTTTTTTTAAAAAAAAAAGAATTTATTTCGATTAAATGAATACTTCGTTCGTTTTTAGGTAAACAAGTTCATTTTTATTTCACAGCGACGTTTAGTTACTCTAGGGTGCACTCAGTGTCGGATTGGTCAAGAAAATTGGCTCTGGCACGAAAAATATGCCGGCCTTAAGGCCCCGTATGGAATGTAACTTTACGCATAAGTTATCATTCATTGTCATCATCATCATAAAAAAAACAATTTTATGTCTGTCTCACTGAATCATATGTCAATTCGAACTTTCAAGTCTCTTCATCAGCCTGAAACCGTTCCGGCGTACAGGGCAACTGTCCGGTCTCCCACCGGCCCCATCCACCACTGGATACGTCTTACAGTGTAGTGGAGAAAAAATCCCAACACCAAGGAAAAAGTATTTTTGAATAATGAATTTGCCGCAATGCATTTGTCTAGGTAACAAATTTAATTTATTAAAGTTTCAAGATCACTGGTTAGTGTAAACGCGAGAAGAACCATTTCTAATGTGAAATAATTATACATTAAAACAGATGTAACCACTAGAATTCTAAATGTAAGCATGCAAACTTGCATACAAGGTGTTACAGAAAAATCTGATATCAGTTTGTGGGATATAATTGAATACCTGCTGCTCTTGGTTCATCAATATAAGGCTGGTTGGAGGACACTGTCATTGCCATCTAATAATGTCCCAATTGTGCTCGATTGCAGAAAGATCAGGCGATCTTCTTAGAGTGCGAAAATAATACGTTTACACTCTATAAAGCATGTTGGGTTTCAAATGGGTTTGAGGGTGCACGTTATCCTGTTAACAATCTTAGAATGATGTTTTTGAAGGGCAGTACAGCAGTTTGAATCACCAGACTGACATACAATTTTGCAGTCAGGATGTATGAATTAACCTCGAGAGTGCTCCGGCAGTCAAAGAAAATTTCTAATGCCAGACCATAACTCTAGAAACAGGTCTCAGTATTTCTAGGCCACAGGAAGGTTCTTAACATCGCTGATCTGGTTTTCTTCTGGTCAATATACAGTTATCACTACAATGGCGTAACGTATACCCCGTATCTCGGAGGAGGGGTCATAGCCTGAATGACGCTTGGAGCCCAAAACCCGTCTTTTCAAGGGGGCCATAATATTCAACCGTTATTCCACTGCGCCACGGGAACCAAGACGGAAACTGCTTTGATCGTAGAACCCAACATGTGACCTCTCCCTCTAGCGTGGCATTACTGAAGCCTCAGATGCCAGTGATTTGGTGCTTATACTACAGATCTTACACTACAGTATGAACACTACAGGGCATCTGTCTGGGAGCAATTTCACAAACGACTAATTTGTTACCACTCACTGTTTCACTCTAGTGCGGAAAATAAACTAACTTCTGCAGTAGATGCACTACGATGGTGAATACGGCAGTCTTCTCTATCAGTGGTGACCCGCGAGTGGTTGAACCATGGTTTTTTTGAGGTAGTGCCTTCCCGGGACCACTGCTGTCAAATATTATGCACCTTGGATACGTTCCTCTCGTGGAAATAAAATCCGTCTTTTTTTAGATATATTATACTACTTTTACGTATTTAAATTACGTTTTAAATTAATCTTACGGCACCAAGAAACAAACTAAGCCGTCATTTATTCCAATAAAATTCTTTATTCATCGAACAGCAAAAATCAAAACATTATATACATTTTATCTTGTTGAGTAGTACATGAACTACTTGGCCAAACGATTATGGATTATTTAATTACATTTATTCTCGTTGAGTAGTTCACGCTCTACTTTGCCAAACGATTATGTATTATTTATTCTTATTGTAGACGTAACACACTCCCCCCTTTGAGTCAATTATGACTCAAAGAAGACCGTAAAATTCAATAAGTCCAGTTTTTGAGGCGGTTTGATCTTACATCCACACCTCGCAAACTTAGAACTGTCCCTAGCAGGAGTTACTTCGGTCAACTCTGGGTTAACTTCTTCATCAGTATAGGCTACTGGCACTTCAGACAAGCTCGATGGTTCAGGAACCCCTTCCATACCAACATCTGCAATTGGAAGTTCTTCAGCTTGTATTTCCAATGGAAATGACCTTTGAACAGGCCGAATTATCTCTGCATTACCACATTTCAGCTTCAGGGTTCTAATGTTGCCATTCCGACCCGGTAATAATTCTAACACTTTAACTAAAGGCCAATATAATCTCTTCTTGTTAGGATTTTCAACAAAGACAATTTCTCCAACTTTCATTTTGTGAGATATTGGCTTAGAACGTTTTTGAGCCAACAGTCCTAAACATTCCTTACGAAATCTACTTTTCAGATCCTTGAATAATTTGGCACGGAATCTCACTCTTCGTTGAAATTTGGCAAAATCATTGAGATCCAAGTCTGTTACTTCAGCAGAGCTATTAGTCATGAGAAACATAGCTGGAGTAATGGCGATCAAATCCTCTGAGTCCTCTGAAATATAAGTTAAGGGGCGAGAGTTTATGATTCCTTCACAGTCACAGCAGACTGTAAGTAACTCTTCATAAGAGAGAATTGCTCTCCCCAAAGTACGTCTCAGAAGATCCTTGAAGACTCTAATGAGCCTTTCCCACCATCCTCCCCGCCAAGCTGTGTTGGGTGGGATGAACTTCCATTTTATGCTTTGAAGTTCAGACTCGCGTTGTATTTTACTCCAGTCTAGACGTTGTAATTCTGTAACAGAACCTCTAAAATTGGATCCATTGTCTGTATATATTGTCTTCGGTCTGCCCCTACGAGCTATGAACCGACGCAAGGAGAGCAAAAAACTTTCAGTAGACAAGGAGGTCACAATTTCAAGGTGTACGGCTCGGAAAACTGCACATGTAAATAAGACAATCCACACTTTATCACCATTTAGAAGGAAGAGGGGGCCGGCTAGATCAATACCTATTACCTCGAATACTTTTTCATCCCTATCTCGGTCTTCAGGTAAGGCAACAGGCGCATTGGCAGCTGGTCCTGCGTTGTATCATCTACACATGACACACTTTCTAATAATCTGTCTGACAGTTCTCCTCGATTTTAAAATCCAATATTTTCCCCTTATTATTGAAAGCAGTATTTGAGTACCCGCATGACAATTAGATTTGTGCAAGTGCTCCACTAGTCGTGTGGTTAACGTTGCTGGAAGAAGGATGGGTGTTAAAGAGCAAGGATCATCCTTCCTTTCGGTAATTTTAGTCTTAACACGCAATAATCCCTCATTATCTTTAACTACATTGATTATAGGTACATTCTTTGGCTCAGGGAAACATTCCCTTTGAACAGTCCTTATAAGTATCTTTTCCGCATTCTCAAATTCTGAGTTGGATATTTCTCCCCCATTTCTATCCTCAGGACTCTTACGACAGTTAACAATGAATCTTTTTATCCATGCTACTAACCTGATTATGGAATAATAATTTGAAAATTTCTGTGCGTACCAAGGAAAGTTTTCTTTTGCATTAGTACTACACAATGTAACTTTTCTCCTTTCAGCATTTACCTCTTTAACCTCGCAGTCTATTTTTGTTATTGGCCAATCCCCTGGTTTTCCCTTAACCAGGCGGGACCTTCAAACCATTTTAAATCTAACAATTGTTGCGGAGTACAACCCCTTGAGAGAACATCTGCTGGGTTTGAAATTCCTGGGACATGTCTCCAATTTTCGTGAGAGTCTACTTCATTTATCTCTCGGACTCGATTAGAAACAAATGTTGACCATTCTCTTCGGTTCTTAATCCACCACAGTGCAACCATAGAATCTGTCCAAGATTTTGTTCTAAGGTGTGGTAGATCAAGTGCTGTCCGAACCGAAAGAGCTAGTCTTGCACCAATACTACAGGCTAGTAGTTCTAACCGCGGTATTGATATTGCTTTAATTGGTGTACTCTTGTTTTGGCTCTTATCAGATGAACTTGAACACCATTATTGGTAACTGACCTAACAAAAATACAGGCGGCATAAGCGTTCTTAGACGCATCTACAAAAACATGCAACTCTGACTTTCCACTAACAATTATATATCTTGGAATTTCTATCTTACTTAAACATGTCACTTCAAGTAACCATCTGGAAAACCTGTTGTACATCCCTGGGGGTAGGGGGTCATCCCAGGCCAATTTAATTTTCTAGGCTTCTTGGAGCCAAATTTTTGGTAGTAAGGTGGTGGCAGATAAAATTCCAATAGGATCGTAGAACTGTTGCACAAATGACAAAATTGTTCTTTTCTCGTATTACCCTTGTTTTGAGGAATTTCATTTATTACCGAGCATCTAAGTGTATCTCTATCTAAGTTCCATATTATACCCAGTAAGTCTGTATCTCCCGTACACTTAGAGACACCTGGACCATTGACATTACTCTCCCAGTTCCTCAAATTGAAACATCCCTTGCTTAAGACAGTCTTAGCACTAGAAATAAAGTTCCCGACTTCCTGCTCAGTAAACACACCACTAACGCAATTATCGACATAAAATGAATGTTTGAGTTTAGAAATAATTTCCGTACACTCCAACGAAGAATGTTCAAGCAAATGATTTAAAGAAGCCGCCAATAAGAATGGACTTGAACAAACTCCAAAAACAACCCGACAGTGCCGATAAACCATTTCCCTATTATCCTCAAGAGGGTAGAAAAATCTTAAGAATTCTCTATGTTCAGGGGCTACAGCTAACTGTAGAAAGGCCTTCTCAATGTCGGTTGATAAGCCAATCGGGTACAAACGGAATCGATCTAATATGTCTGGTATTAATTCTATCAAATTGGGACCTTTATGAAGCGCATCGTTAAGCGAAGGCTTACCCCCTCCCTAGCAGTAGCATCAAAAACAGGGCGTATCTTAGTGGTCTTAGCTGGTGTCAGTACGGGTCTATGAAGTAGATATAATACCCATCATTATTTATTTCATTATCTGGTATTCTTTCTATTATTCCTAGATTTTCCCATTCTTTGAAAACAGACACAAAATCATCAAAACAGTTGGTTTCGATTATACCTTGGCACATTTGTTGGTGTTTCTTCCAAGTCATACTTTTGTTACTCGCCAAACTTTTTTCTATTTTAAACGGCAATTTTAACTAATACCTTCCGTTTGGAAGAATATCTAAATCATTTTCAAACATTTTTATGTATTCGGAATTAAGTTTCCTTCCCTTTAAATTCTCTATCGGATCTCTTATTCCAATGGTTTCCAAACTCCACAATTCCTTAACATCTAAAGACAATATTTGATTGGACAACATACTCATGACAGACCTAGGATTCTGTTGCTCCTTTATAGCAGGTAAGAACTTTGCTTTAGTAATTTTAGTATCTTTACCCATTAACGCAAAACTCAAATGTTTTCTACAGCCGTTAAACCATATTCTAATTTAAGGGGTCTCATGGGTGTTACTCTTTTTTTCGAATTTTGGAAAAAATATATGTTGTTCTTCATTTTTTTCTGAACATTTTGATACTAACCACGTGACAATACTCTAAAAACTTCGAAAGTTATTCAAAAAATTGCAAACAGCAATTTAGTCATAAAAACTTTTAAATGCACATGCCACGCCCACTTATTTTTGATTTATGCTTACGCTTCATTTTCCTGTTTTTAATAAGCCTCATGAAATATTTTAAGCGCTTGAGTTGATCAGAAGGAAGCCTGCAACTCAACACATTCATTCTGCCGTGTTTTGATTCTGTTGTGTTTACTTTAGCACACGTTTTTTTAAAACACTTATCTAAATCGAAGATATTTGTTGTTTTATACAAATAACATTTGGATACTCTGAAAAGATCATTGGGCAAACGCCCAAGAAAAGAATATTTAGAGGAAATAAATATTTAAAGGTAAGTGACTCACATGTTGTAGACTTGAAAGATACGAGGAAGTGTGCAGAAATGAAAAATACAAGTAAGTGTGCCGAAATGAAAAATGCTTCAAGTAAAACACTTTCAGGAATTCAGACTTCATTAAAGTCAAATCTTGTTAAGGTAAGTGAAAACTTCAAAGGATATCGTATTTTTGATTTTATTTCAACCTTTAGCTCTATTTTGTCAGTATCATGCTGTTTAAAATGTCATAAAAGCCATTAACAATTAATGAAAAATCCACTCGTGGTTTATGTTCGAATTTTGAAATACATTGTAAAAACTGTGGGAGTATTTGTACTTTTTCAAGCTGTGAAAACACTGGGAATAAAAAAAATGCTCCAGAAATTAACAGAAGATCTATTTTAGCAATGAGATGCATAGGTCAAGGTTTAGTCATTAAAAACCTTTTGTGCTGTAATGAGTCTTCCTAATCCTGTTGAACAAAAATCATATGATGTTATTAATAATAAACTTTCACTTGTTTTGAAGGAAGTCGCCGAAGAAAGCATGAACAGGGCAGCTGTCAAAGAAAATTCTTCGTCACCTGATAACATTTTAACGGTAAGTGGTGATGGGACCTGGAAGACGAGAGGACATTCATCGTTGATTGGAGTATGTACTCTAATGGGGCCGAAACAGGTAAGGTTTTGGATAGGGAAGTATTGTCCTCATTTTACAAAGGATGCGACAGTTATAAAGGGGTAAAGTTTGGTATCAAGTACAATAAATGGCAAAGAGTGCATAAGATTTCATGTAGAAAAATTATTCTGGCTCTGCTGGTAAGATGGAGGTTGACGGGATGTTGTGGATTTTTAATCGATCAGAAAAGCTTCACAACCTGAAATATTCGAACTACATAGGAGATGGCGACACAAAAACATTCAATGCCCTTTCTGAAAACAAGCCATACGGCGATGACCATCTTATTCAGAAAATAGAATGTGTAGGCCATGTGCAAAAGAGAATGGGTACAAGACTTAGGAAGCTTAAATTAGTATATGGTAAGAAGAAATTATCTGATGGTAAAACTATAGGCGGTAAAGGTAGGTTAACTGATAGTTTAATTGATAAGCTTGCGCATTACTATGGTAATGCTATTCGATGCAATTCTACTAGTGTAAAGGAAATGCGGAAAGCCATTTGGGCTGTTTGGGGTCATTCTTGCAGCACCGATGATGAACCGATGCACTGGTTTTGTCCTACAAATCCAAATACATGGTGTAAGTATAATGCTGCAATTAATAATAATTTACAAAATTATAAACACACACCCTCAGTTTCTAAAGCTGTTCGAGATGTAATTAAGCCTGTATTTGCAGTCTTATCTCATCTGGCACTCCCGAAGAAATGTTTAGGAGATAAGACACAGAATCCTAAAGAAAGTTTAAATTCATTAATCTGGAAGTTTTGTCCTAAGACGATTGATTCTAGCCTTCAGATTGCAGAGATTGCTGCAAATCTAGCAACAAGCATTTTTAATGATAAAAATCAAATACTTATTACTATTTTAGAGAAATTGGCTTAAAAATTAACAAAATGTTGTGTGTCCCTGGCTGAACGTGACAATCGTCGAATTTTTACGTCAAGAAAGAGGAGCTTAACATCATCGTTTGAAGCTCGCAGAGCCAAAAAAATTAAAAAGAGTAAAGAAATTGAGCTGTTTGACAACCGGGAGGCATATTTTAAGGATCCGGGAGCTTTTTGGAATTAAAGTTTTAAAATTTATTTTCTCAAATTCAATTTAAAACTTTAAAGCCTTTTTTCTCAGTTTGTGTTTTTTTCACGTACGCGCATTGCATTTCAAAAACTATCATACTTTGATGCATAAAACTTTACAAAATTATAAACTCTATCATAATCTTTAAATCCTTGCTATTTATAGAATTACATATTTGTAATTTTTTGAAAAATTTCAAAAAAATTAAATTAAAAAATTTTTTTAAAAAAAAATTTACTTTTTTATTTTTAAAAATATTATTTTTTATTGTATTTATATAAAATGCTACCATGTAATAAGGATATATTTAAATTTATAAATCAACTTATTGCTAGTAATTAGAGTTATTATTGCAGAAAATATCATGCGCATCGTTAAACTTACTATTTGTTTCTTACAAAAAATTTTCTTATTTTTATGTGCTTATTATTTTTAAAATTATGATTATATTTTAGACATTTTATACTTTTTTGAAACTTTATTCCTTTATAATAAATGTGTAAAAGAATCAAATTATTTAATTTTAACCTCAAAGAATTATTTCTAGTTGAAAATTGTTCATATTTTGTGCTCTCGAAACATTTTTAACACCCCTGAGATTCCTTAAAACTACTTACCACAAAAAATTGTACAAATATAGAACAATTAAACAGTATACTGCCATAATGAATATATAGAAAAAAACGAATGGAAGAACAATATTTCATAAAACTTTATCTTAATAATTATATAAAAAAATAAATGCACACACTTCAGAGCTAATTCCATGCTCAGAGCTAATGCACAATATGTACAAAAGATGTTTATGCCCTTATTTTTTATTTCCATGATTTTAAAAGCCTTCGCCTGTTAAATATTGTACACGAATAAAAGCAAAATCAAATAACAATTTATAGGTAAAATACATCAAAATCTTAGAACTGTATATGAGCATTTGTTTAAATGAAACTCTTAAAATATTTTAATAATAAAAGTGTTGAGTCTCGTAGAAATGGGATATATATATATATCACCAAAAACAAATATATAAAATTGGGAGAGTTTTTCTATTCTTGCGAATTAGATTTTTAATTATCTGAGTTATCAAAATGAGATTTAGTATTTGTGCTTTGGGAGAATCCGTTTTGAAGTTTTAATTTCATTCATAATAATATCGTAAAAAGCACGCACAACTTTTAAATCTTGACCAAATCCATTTGATGTTCCACAGTAAATAATTCACAAACTAGAATTTTTGCATGAATTGCACAATTCTTTCCTAAAATGATTTATTACTGCATATATAATGTCAATCTCATTGATGCGTATTAGAAAAATAGTTAATTCGTTTTTTATCAGGCTCTTTTCTAGCAGATAATCTGAAATGTAGGCTTGGTAGTTGCTGTTTAGCATCAAACATTCCTCCATTACTTAATGAAAATGCAGGTAAAGCTTTGAAATTTTTGCAGGCATATTTATAAAGATTCGGGTTAACAAACAAGCTAATAAAAAATTTTTCGACAGTGTAATGATTTTTAGGGTACCATATCGCCCTTAACCAGTTCTTGGAGTAATTTTCCATTTGAGCACACATTTTTCTTTTCTTTTTGGAAACGATTAACAGGAATCTTATAATGTTATTAAAATATTTGAAGCACTTGATTTGCCCACACTAACTAACGTAGCAATATTTCTCACAGTCACGTGGCCGTGGTAGCCGAGTGGTCTAGGCATCGGATCATGGCTAGCATGTCATAAGTTCGATCCCAGTACCACTGAAGACCCGCTGTGTAGGGGAGTGATGCACGTAAAATCTGTCGAGAACTCAAACGTCCTTCCGTTGGTGTGGTGTGGTAGTTAGGAGGGGGAGCCAGCCCAGGTGTCGTCCGTGTCACTGGACCATGGTTCAAAATTACGCCAACCCTCCCGAAAAAGCCCTCGTGTAGCTGAACAGTGGGACGTTAATATTTACTCACTCCCTCTCACAGTCATAGAAGTGTATTGATTAAGAGCTATTATCTTATAGCGCTTCCTAGAAATAATAGCCATCTCTGAACAAGCAAAAGTAACAAATGTTAAGATGAATGCAAAATTATTACCACCAGCTACCACGCTGAAAGGCTCACAACTGAACTATTAATGAAATAAAACCAATCAAATGAGTAAATTATAGTCAAGATCTATCCGTCACATTACTTCTGGGCAGATGTAACCGGTTTGAGGTGGTCCGGGAAATAACTGGTAATCACATACCAACTCAGACAAAAAAATACTTTTCTCAATTAATTCGAGCAGTATATATGTATAAAATAATAACTATTATTAAACTTATGAGATTTATTTGTTTGGAAGTTGGATAGACTTAAATTCTTATAAAATATATACGGATAATCACTTTTTTAAAGGAAATTATCACGTGATTTGTTCGAAAAACAAAATAACTCATATATTAAACATTACATAAAATAACTCAATTATTCCAATTTTTCAAAAAATAACTTTCTATATTTTCTGACATTTGCTGATTTTTGAAATTTGTTTTACTTTGTATCCAAGCACACATGCATCTGTATAAGATGAAAAAGAAATGAAAAAGTTGTGAGTGTCAAACTCAAAATGCCTCTTTATATTTGACGTATATTAAAGTACGCGGGGATTATAGTGTTCCTAAATAACTTAAATAAGTTTCAATAGTTCAAAAACATTTGTTCAAGAAATTTAAATAACGTATCAATCATGTTAAAACTATTTTGGTAATTTAACGAATTATATAAATAAAATGGGATTGATGTTTTATGCATAAATTATAAAAATAAAAAATAATTATAAAAAGGCAAAATATATCTTTGGACTAAAAACGGTAATTTCTAGATAAAATTACGAAAGAAAAATCCGATATATGTATTACTAAGAGCTGGTAGCAATGCATTCGAAACATATTTCCTTGAATACTACACTCTTAAATGTTAATAAGTGTTCTAAATCTGCAGAGTAAATATTTATTTCATTTGGAATAGATCGGCAGTGGAATTGCTCCTATGCGGGCCTACATTGTCATTTATAACAGGGAAATGACATGTACTGAAACAATAAAAACCAATCTTTGAACAAAGAGTTTCGTCTATATACATATATACATCGCAGACAGAGAATCTCTGATACTTATCTGTACAAAAATATGAATTTTAAAGCAAATGCTTATGCTTGCAGTTTATTTTCATTTTGCAGCATTTAAAGAATATTAAAATATATTTAATTCTTGTTTTTCAATACTTTGGTATCTTACACATCACTCTCGTAATTAAACCATGAACTGAGAAAACTGCTTCTTTTATTAAAGGTTTTAGTTTGAATGATTCAACATCATTTTATACAAGTATTTAAGTGAATCTGATCTTATTAAAATCACATTCTAAATATCGCTTTTCAAGATATCCAGTTTATGCAACATTCTTCTTATCGGATATCAGTAAATCATATTGTAAATTTTTATATATAGTTACAAAAGGATAATGAACTTTAAAAAACTGCTATTTCCTTCTTTTTTTGCGTCGAGTTTCTTTTCCTGGCAATCTATATGGCAGAGAAGTTGTAACACTCATAAGCCTCAAAGCATTAGTTCGAGTCCTAAAATGTGAGTCTGATGAAGAACTACCGTGTTGAGAAGCTGCTGTATGTTAAATATTTTGAGACTCAAAAAAAATTCCTCTCTAACTTAGTGTAGAAGTTTGTAGAATTGAGTTTAGGGGTTATCATTATCACTTGGCCATGGTTAAAACTACATCCCTTACCAATAATTCTCACACAAGTTATCCTAGGATTATTGGGGACAAACTTTAAGGGGCGGTAGAGGATATTACAAGGATTCAGAATTGCATAGCAACCTATGGTGGGAAATGTCTTCGTTCAGCTCAAGGTAGCGTTGTTTACAAGATCATTGAAGAAACATAGCAGGCATTTGAGATGTCATCACCCTCAGAGAATTATGGAACAGTTTTAAAAACTCTTAGGTGGAAGGTATGGACTTGATTATCGGATTGTCAGAAGGAAATGCACGAGCAGCGGAAATATAGTTTTGCGGAAAATACCCATAGAGATGCACTGTGCCAAACGGATGTTTATATTTGCATCACAATGTATGTCATTATGAGAAAAATCATAGTGAGAGTGGACCACGAGTGACTCGAACTACCAGCATAGAACAAGATGTGTTGAATACCGTTTGAAGGAATCCGAGTACCATCGTAGAAGAATCTCAAAGTAGTGTCCATCGTGTTGTGCCTGCGTGAAAACGAATTATTACACTCATACAATCTTCAAAAAGTACCGACTCAAATTGTTATCCAAATTAGTAAACATTCGGTGGTCCGGTGCATCTCTGAGGGTATCTTTCGCGAAACAAGCTTTTGCTGCTCGTGTATTTTGCTTCTGCTAATCCTTTACCGGATGCATACCTGTCAACTATGTGTTTGTAAAACTGCTCCATACATTTCTGCGAGGGATGACAGCTCAAATGGTTGCTATATAATGTATAGTTCTGTTTCCTCCAATGCTCTTGTGAACAACGCCATCTAGCGCCAAACGAAGTCGTTTCTGATTATGAGTTGACATGTAAATTTGAACCCTTGTGATATCTTCTACCTGTACTTAAAATTTCCTCAAAAATCCTGGAAAACTCGTATAGTTTCAAAATATGTAATTAATGAGAAATTAATTAATTAATCCATCACAACCATCCAATTCCATCGTGTAAACTAATGAGACTGCTACATGGGAAATGGGTTTGGGTTTCGAAGTCATCATACGGTGTGAAACAACGTTTATAAAATTTAGATACTGATTGAAGTGTCATTTTTTTAAAAGGGCTCAAAATCCTGAAGTCAGTTTGTGTCATCGAATAAGATATCATTTTACATTAGCTACCTCGAAACTCGTCCTCCTTTTCAATTCCTACTATTAGCACACTCTCTCTCAATATTTATCTTGTTCAAATTTTCAATCGTTAATGAAATGCATTTTAAAGCACTCAAATGAGCAGAAGTTTTATATACTCGATTATTTTGGATGACAATATAGAATTTAATTATAATTAATAAAAATTAATTGATAAAAACTAATTATCCAAAGAATTAGAAATACAGCTACGTTGGCATCATTGTTGGCGACTTAGCGACCATTTGGCAACTTGTGTCAAAACTTGAAAAGGTTTATTTCTCACATTTTAAAGCGCTCATTTGAGCTGAAATTTTCTATACACCATTTTTTGTAACAAAACAAAAATTAAGTTATAATTAATTAAAATTAATTGACTGAAATTAATTATTTAAAGAATTGCAGACACAGTCACGTTGGCTTCATTTTTAGCGACTTGAATCAAAACTTTAAAACATTTTTTCCCCTCTCGTTTCAAAGCATTCAGTTGAACTATAATTTTAAATACACGATTGCTTGGAATAACAGTAAGATACTTTAATGATAATTAATAAAAAATAATTGCCTCTTAATTTTGTGATTCTGTCATATGTATGTACATATTTATGTTAATTGTAACTATTTAATAAAAAGTAACTAAAATATTTTTTTTGTTGATCTAAGGAATAGACTTAAAATTTTTTTTTTACATTACTTGTCCGTTTGGCACTAAAAATCAGTTGGAGACTTCTTCAATGATTGCTCATAACAGAGCAAAGAGTTTATAAGTAATTGTTATATATGGGCGAATTATTCGTTTTATTTTAAATTAAGATATCTAATTACCGTAACGAAATATATATATCTTGTGAGGTTTCACTCTAACAACTAACTTGAGCTTTTTTTCTTTGAGGTTTTATTGAAAGTTTAATTACCGAATATAAAAGCGATATGCAGATGTGTATGAAGTGATGTGCAATGTGTGTGTAAGTAGACATAAATTGTAACTAAACTCTCAGTTAGATATCAATTTTGTACCATAACAATATAGCGAAGTGTATTAGTACAAATTATACTGCTTCAGTAGAAATCGTATGTGGCTATTAAAATCAACAGCAACTTATTTGAAAAGATAGTGTCGGAGAACCGATATCTCGTTCGGAGAATGAGATAAGTAAAAACTATTTGGAGTTGAATAGTTAGGTTGGCTTTGCCCTCATACTTTTTAGCTAGATGTGTAACGATTATTTTTGCTGGGATATTTTTAGTGTTTGTATTATTTCCAGTACTCCTAATCCCCCTTCTTGGTTCGGGTAGCGTCTTAAGCCACTTAAATGGTTTGCCGAACATCGTAAAAACTACCGAAAGCCACGACGGTTTGCCCGTACGCTTTTAAGGGCACTGATATTTCTTCTTTATATTTGATTTGTACGTATTTTGAATTCTATAGAGAGATTATTAGTGCTAGAGATTTTAGATATGGAGTTAGCCCATGGTACTAAAATACTTCTCATCCGGGAAGCGGGAGATTTTCATTGAAGTTAGGAATTTAGATCTTTGAATATATTCGATAATGGACAGGTATTGGCTAGGCAATGTGCAATTAGTTGCTTCAGA
>BMAO01026669.1:0-17512 GCA_019973975.1 Trichonephila clavata
GGTGGATGGTCTTTTGTACTTTCGCGTTTGGGATCTTGGTCAACTGTTAAAGATTCGCCATATTCACTCCAAGTTTACTTCCTTTGTGTTTCCATGCAAAAATGTCTTGCCTTCTCATCGCTTGTATCCCAAGACTATCCACAATATATATATATATATATATATATATATATATATATATATATATATATATATATATACCCGTTTAGTCAACATCCAAGGATTGTTTTCCATCCTGCATTCTGAAAATGTCACGATGAGAGATTTATTCTTAAAGGCCCTCACCATGGGCTATGCTCACCCATCAGGTATGCGAAAGATTACCGACAAGTTTAAAAAGGGTCCTACCTTGACCCTGGTGGACTTGCCTGACGCCAAAAGTGTGTTTATACCCGAGTGGATTCATCGTTTCAAACTCGATGTGTACAGAGTTCGTCGAGAAGAAGTCAAATCTCAAAAATGGATTCCAGTGAAAGCTCCCATCTCCACAGATTACCCCAACCCGAAAGAAGAATTGTTTTTCGACTCAATTTTATCCGATCCTCACAATGTATCTCAACCCGTGATTGAAACCATTGCCTTACGACGGGTGAGACTGTCACTGCCTTGCCGTCACTCATGAAACTGCTGCCCTGACCGTGGAATCTAGTGAAATGGCTGACTTGACCATGGAGTCTGATGAAAGAATAGAGATAAATTTTTCTGACCACAATTACTCTGTTGAAGCCACCTCATTGAATTCCTCCCTCCCCATGGAATCGGATGAAGAACGTCATTGAACTCATCCATTCCCTGGAATCGGATGAAAGAACGTCATTGAACTCATCCATTCCCATGGAATCGGATGAAAGAACGTCTTGAACTCATCCATTCCCGTGAATCGGATGAAAGAACGTCAAATTCCTCCATTCCCATGGAATCGGATGAAACAACCAACTCATCCATTCCCGTGGAATCTGAGGAAACAACGTGCTCTTCTATTCCATGAAATTGGATGAAACAATAGAGAAACCAGATTCTCGTGTTGAAACGACAATCCAGAGTTTGGTCAAGATGGAACCAAAGTATTTGTTTGCTCCCAAATGATGGCAAGAAAAAATAATCATTTTGTTTTGTTGTGCAAAACTTTTGTCAGAGAACAAATTACAAACTATCACTAAAAAAAAAATTTTTTTTTGGTATCACTTAAGTACTGAGAGCCGAGTCTTACATTCAACACTTTCATCATGATTGAAATTTTCAAGTCGGACCATTATTACTTCATTATTGTTCCCAAGGTCACATTTCCCATCTTGGTGGAAAATCAAATTTTACCTTGTCGAGTTGGTACTCATCTGGAATTTTATGGATATGCTTCCAAAATCCATGGTTTTGTGAATATCAAATTTGAACGTACCGAAACTGGATTCTTTTACAAAGAAAACCATCCTTTGGTAGCACCCTATGTAACTGAGGATGGCATTGTGACCCCCGCGGCTATGCGTAATTTGATCCTACGTTCGTTCATCTATCATTATCCTAGTTTGGAACTGAAATTTCACACCATCACCGTTTGCGTAAGGTCGTACTCTCAAACTTTTTGGAGTATCCATCGCAAAAACCCATCCATCGCAAAAAACCCACATCTTGGGCAATTGGAAGCGATCTGCAAATGAAACCTGTGAGACACGCTCAATCACAGGGCAAACGAATCATTACTAGCTTGAACCAATTGCTGGAGGAGAAAGATGAGTAAGCAAAGCAAGAATCATGAATTTGTGGGTCATGCGCCAAAACAAGAGTAACAATCAGAGTGCACCTTATACGATGCCTTTAGTAAAGAGGAGCAGAGTCAAAGACATTTTCAAAACGAAATGCATTTTACGTGGAAAGAAAGAGATTCCAATGTTCAACGACCCGTCGCTATAGTGAAGCCTACTCCAAATTTTACTAAAGTGCCCTTGCCCACCGTATTGCAAAGGGTACATGCTTCATCCTCTCCATCCAGTAGTGGATTACACAGGGAATCGGAACGTGGCACGAGAATACCGACAAGGACAGCCCGATTACCGAATGGAGAGTTGTGGATATTTACACCTGTATTGTGAAACCCCCAAAAGTATTTGACTACCGATTACATCAAAGCTCTCAAAACAATATCTTTTTACTATGAATGTTTGATTACAGTTGTTAGCACAAGTTACAAGTTATGGAAACAAAAAGTTTTTTTTATCTTTTTTTTATCATGTTAACGTTTAAAAGCTCTGCAAGATAAATTGTGGATTAATCTGCAAACAGACAAAAAATTTGCTCGTGCATCGTTTGCAGCATCTAGATTCACACTTCTCTCATCATGTGGTTTCAGCTGGCTCTCCACTCCCACGGCCCCTTTCTGGGTGTCTTGGTAGGTGCCGATAGTTTATTATATTTCCGCATCTTTGATCTCGCCTACCTGCTCGGTAAAAGAAATGGCAGTGCCTTTGCCAAACGTTTTCTGTATGACCTGGTGCGGGGACGAGACGTGTTACCCTCTTTCCAAATCTTTCCCACACAGACTGAACGGGCCCAGTTGGTCCCCAGGGACGTGGCTTATCGAATTCTGTACCGTGAAAATGTATCCATGGCCGAAAGATTTTCCAACGCCCACGATACTGGATGGACCTATGTGATGGGTCCCCGATTATTTGAATGTTCCTACAAACCCTCCCCGAAATTGGTAGTGGTCGAGACCCCTCACGAACACACAGTCAACGTGTCTCAATGGATACGAGAATTTATTACAGACGTGGAAAGGCAGCGAGAAATGGAAATGCAACTCTTGAAGCAATACCTCTCCCCGCCTCTCTAAAACTAGGGTGGATGAAACGAAGGATGCAATTCTAAATATTCAACGAAAAAATGACTAGGGAGGGTCAAAATGACGAGACTCGAGACGAAACGAAGGAAGCTATTCTAAATATTCAACGAGAAATGACTAGGGAGGGTCAAAATGACGAGACTCGAGACGAAACGAAGGAAGCTATTCTAAATATTCAACGAGAAATGACTAGGGAGGGTCAAAATGACGAGACTCGAGACGAAACAATGGAAGTCTCTGGTGACGAGACTCGAGACGAAACGGAGAAAGCCTCTCGTGATGAGACTCGCAATGAAACCAGGGAAGCCTCTGATGACGAGACTCGCAATGAAACCAGGGAAGAATCTGGTGACGAGACTCCCAATGAAACTAGGGAAGCCTCTGGTGATGAGACTATGGAGGAAACAATGGGATCACCCAGAGAAATTTTTTTTCAAATGGTGACCGAGTCTGAGTTTAAAAGCAATTTCCTCAATAAACAAAATTCATCCAAAGTGTTTACTCGGATGCCTCAAACGATTCATGTCTTGCGATCGTTGAATCCAAAAGTTATGTTAGTGGTTCCCGACACGTAAAAACAATATACCGTGTCACATTTGATAATCTTTCACCAGATTTGTCAAGTAAATTCTTTCAGCACACTTCCCAAGTAATATCTTTCACAAGACTTGTTCAAGTAAAAATCCTTTCATCAGATTTCTTTCATCATACTTGCCAAGCTGTAAAATGAAAATTCTTCAAACTTACTTAAAGAAAGAAAATTTTTTTTTTTAAGTACAATAGTTTAAAAGTCAAAACGCTCGACGTTTACTCTACAATCAAGTATCATGGAGGACAAACAATTTTCACCCTACGGTCTCTTTGCACGAGAGATTGAAACCTCTGACAATCCACATCTCACCTATGAGACTCTTGTCACACACATCTTGAAGAGAGTGTCTGATTCTTTCCATCTACCCTGGTCCCATGTCTTGGAATTGTCTCACCAGGCTCCCTACCTGATAGATTCGAATCTTCACCAGGATTTGCTCAAAATCTGGACGCAACGTTCCAAAAATGCCACCTTGGACGAACAACATTGTGTGGAACGTATTTTGGGTCGAGATTATGTCCGATCTTCGGATTTGATCAAATTGGTGAGCATTTTGAACAAAGTCACCGATCCCAAAACCATTTAAGAATTCTTTGCCATGGATGGCTACCAGGGAGACGATCCCAAGAAATATGTAGAATTGTTTCGATACGACGCCCAAGATTTGCGTGGCAAACACGTCCGAGCCGTCCGCCAGTTGTACCGCTATGACGTGGTGAATACACCCCAAGAATGCCGATCATTTTTGGAAAGCATTTTTAATGAAACCTGCACCCACACCGAGTATAAAGACATGTACGTCGAGTATGTACATGGGCAAACGGCCGACCTGGCCGAATGGCGTCGAGAACAGCTGGACAAAACGAAAAAGAAGAGGCCCGCTGAGGAAGACACCAAGGAGGAAAGTGTCAAGAAATGTGCGACGGAGGGCGAATCGTCATTGAATTGATTCATTTCCAAATGGGAAGCTGAAAACCTTTAAAGCTTTTGTTGCTAAAAGCATTTAACCACTACATTTAATCGTTATATTTAGCCACTATAACTGCTATTTAACCACCACATTTAAGCGTTGTATTTAGCCACTATAACTGCTATTTAACCACTACATTTAATCGTTATATTTAGCCAGTATAACTGCTATTAAACCACTACATTTAATCGTTATATTTAGCCACTATAACTGATATTTAACCACTACATTTAATCGTTGTATTTAGACACTACAACTGCCATTTAACCACTACATTTAATAGTTGTATTTAACCACTACATTTAATCGTTGTATTTAACCACTACATTTAATCGTTGTGTTTAACCACTACATTTAACCGCTACATTTAACCACTACAATTAAACGCTACATTTAACCACTACATTTAACCACTACATTTAACCACTACATTTAACCACTACATTTAACCGCTACATTTAACCACTAAAACTGCCATTTAACCGCTACATTTAACCACTGTATTAAACAAGGTGGATAAATCATGGATGCTATGGAATCCACGTCTTGGGTAAATGCTGAACCTCCCGTTCAGTTTATATCTCGCCATCAACCAGGAGGATTGGCAGCGTTGGCGGTAGACGAATCGGAATGTGTGGTGGTCATGGACACGCTCTGGTTTCAATATCCTCTCGTGGCCAAATGGGAAACACGGGTGATGGAAAATCTCGTCGAATGTAAAGTTATGGATGTCTATGTGGCGGGTTTGTTAATGTCGTTGAAAAGAATGGCTCCCGAGCAAATGAACGTTTATTTGGATCCCGAACCGAATAAATTGAAATATCCCTGCAAAATGTGCCACCGAAAAAAGTGTTATCACAAAAGCCTACTTGTTGTGGAGACGATTGACTAAACGAGAAGCTTGCAATTTGGTGCATGGTGATTTGTAAAGAATAAAAAAGTAACAAGAAAAAAAATTTGTGTGTGATTCTATTTCTAAATGTAAAAGAAACAACCGTCAAAATTGATCTATACAAGTAAAAAAAAAAATTTTTTTTTTTTAGGATACATTTTTAAATTGGAAAGCTTGATGCAAGTTGCAAGTTTTCGTGTAGACACTTTGTGCCTCCATCTCGTCTCAGAATATACTCAACAAAGATTTTATTGTTGGCTTTGGCTTGGCATTCCAATTTTTATTTTCAAGCGCATCATGTCTTCTGATCGCTGGTACCAGAAGCTATGGAAATCTTTTACGAGCCTGTTTCGAGTTGGAGAACAGGAGCCATTCCCAAATATTGATATGAGCGATTGTATGGAAGGTAAACCCTTGTCTGACACATCCCTTCAAGACTGTTTATTCAACCCTCCACCGTCCATCAACGCTCTAGAAAAGCCTTTGCCCGTATATCCCAAGACCTGGCCCCTTGAACGCCTGAAAGGAAAACCCATCTTTCTGCAATTGCCTTGCGAAAACCAAATTATTCACTCACGTTATTGGAATAGAATGTCACTCAGTTGTATTCCTGAGGAGGAAGAATCTACTCGCTCTACAAAGGTCGACCTGAAAGATTCCAGGGACAACTCTAAACTGAAAGATTGCAGGGACAACTCCTCTAACCTGAAAGATTTCCTAAGAGGGACAACTCTAACTGAAAGATTCCAGGGACAACTCTAACCTGAAAGATTGCAGGGACAACTCTAACCTGAAAGATTGCAGGGACAACTCTAACCTGAAAGATTGCAGGGACAACTCTAACCTGAAAGATTGCAGGGACAACTCTAACCTGAAAGATTGCAGGGACAACTCTAACCTGAAAGATTGCAGGGACAATTTTGCAAAGGCAGAGCTGAGAGATTATAGGGACAACTCTTACCTGAAAGATTGCATGGGGTCGTCCAAAGAGGAACCAGAAAGTATTCTGGAGGCATACATACGTAAACGTAATGAGAGACTCGAATTAAAATTGAAAAACCCCGAGAGTGAGGGTTGCACCACAGTATGGATTTCATAACGTGTTGTGAAAAGCATTCATTTAACCAAAGCATTTGATACATGCAGAATAAAATAATTCTCTGTAATAAGAGCAATTGTGGAAAAAAATTTTAAACATTCTGTCTGTGTCACAACAAGCAATCTAAAAAAAAATTTTTTTTAAATTTTTTTTTAAGAGAATAGTTTAAAAGCTTGGTGAGCTGCTGGTTGACTCCATACCTCATGTCATGTAAAGCTTTTGGCAAAAAGTTCATTATATGGCACCTTTAAACATGACAATGCTTGTGGACTTGGCCAGTGAGTTTTCTGAGGAATTGGAAATTTTACGTTTACCATTAGAAAAAATACCCCTTTCAGCAGTTGCAGCTGTCCCAATGGATTCATTACATTTTAATGTCCAACAACATTCGAGTCAATATTAGACTAGCGGCCATTATACAAAAGAATGTGGACAAATTATCTCCTCCCAACAACATGGAAAAGGAAGTGAAACAATGGCTGGATGCTTTGAAACCTCCCCCTGGAAAGATACACTTGGTCACGGAATCATACCTCCTCCTTTTATTTATGCTGCATTTACGCTTCTTGTACGAAAAGTTTCCCGTGAAAATGTTTGAAGTTAAATTTATTGCTCTGAAGGTGGCCGAATCTTTCATGGAAACCCTGGATGAATGCATGGAACGCTCCAGAAAACGTTTCTATTATTTTGCTATAGTGGACATCTCGGCCATGGTGATGGGTGGATGTGTGTGCAAAATATTGAGCAACTGATGGAAATGGTCGGGCAGAGAGATTCGGTGTGACCCTACCAAATTTAATTTGACTGTCCATGCAATCTGATGCATGTAGAATGGTTCTCTGTAAAAGAGTTTAACAAAGAGATATGGTGAAATCATTAAAGTAAGAGACACGATGAAATCATTAAAATAAGAGACACATTGAAATTCTTAAAGTAAGAGACATGCTGAAATTCTTAAAATAAGAGACATGCTGAAATTCTTAAAGTAAGAGACACATTGAAATTATTAAAGTAAGAGACACATTGAAATTCTTAAAGTAAGATACAAAATGAAATTCTTAAAGTAAGAGACAAAGTGAAATCCTTAAAGTAAAAGACACGTTGAAATCATTAAAGTAAGAGACACATTGAAATTCTTAAAGTAAGAGACACATTGAAATTCTTAAAGTAAGAGACAAAATGAAATTCTTAAAGTAAGAGACAAAAAGAAATTCTTAAAGTAAGAGAAAAAGTGAATTCCTTAAAGTAAAAGACACGTTGAAATCATTAAAGTAAGAGACACATTGAAATTCTTAAAGTAAGAGACACATTGAAATTCTTAAAGTAAGAGACACATTGAAATTCTTAAAGTAAGAGACACATTGAAATTCTTAAAGTAAGAGACACATTGAAATTATTAAAGTAAGAGACACATTGAAATTCTTAAAGTAAGATACAAAATGAAATTCTTAAAGTAAGAGACAAAGTGAAATCCTTAAAGTAAGAGACATATTGAAATCCTTAAAGTAAGAGACACATTGAAATTATTAAAGTAAGAGACACATTGAAATTCTTAAAGTAAGATACAAAATGAAATTCTTAAAGTAAGAGACAAAGTGAAATCCTTAAAGTAAAAGACACATTGAAATCATTAAAGTAAGAGACACATTGAAATTCTTAAAGTAAGAGACACAATGAAATTCTTAAAGTAAGAGACACATTGAATTTCTTAAAGTAAGAGACACATTGAAATTCTTAAAGTAAGAGACACATTGAAATTCTTAAAGTAAGAGACACATTGAAATTCTTAAAGTAAGAGACACATTGAAATTCTTAAAGTAAGAGACACATTGAAATTCTTAAAGTAAGAGACACATTGAAATTCTTAAAGTAAGAGACAAGGTGAAATTCTTAAAGTAAGAGACACATTGAAATTCTTAAAGTAAGAGACAAGGTGAAATTCTTAAAGTAAGAGACAGGTTGAAATCATTAAAGAGAATAAACATGTTTATGAAATATTGTAAATGTAAAAGTAAAGAGAAATAACATTTGTGTGTGAACCTATTTGTAAATGAAAAAGTAAATGAACAGTCTATCCTGTTCTCTAAATGTAAAGAAAAAAAAATTTTTTTTTTTGTAGTTGCAGTATAAAGGTTTGATCGTTCCTTTAACTTTTCATTACAGCTTCAGTTGACTAGATGTCACTAGGTAAAGTTGCAAGTCTTTTGGTACAATACATTATATAGTTTGCAGATTTATAGCTACCAATTATTACAGTTTCAGCTGACTCTGATTCTGTAGAGATGATTCCTATTTTAAAGAGGTTAAACTATTCCCTTTACCGGATTGAGCTACCTAGAAAAATATTTCCAGCCTTTGTGGAAAAGTACGTTTTAAATCTACCTGTTGGGACTCGATTCAAATTGCAGGGTCGTGATTGGAACGATCGAATCGTGCGGATCGAGTTTGTGCGGACCGAAACTGGATTTCTATATCAGGGAGAAGCTAGCAACGAAGGAGGTCAGGCATTCATGTCTCATTATGTCTTGGATGAAGGCATCATAACACCCGATGCATGGCTGGATTTGGTGATTTACCCATGTATTCGTCCATTTTACGATATGAAAATACATCTTGCCCAAGCGAGTGTACGCATTTGGACCTCGCGGGATCCAGCCGAGAGATGGATTAACGAGGAATCCTTTTCGACTGTGGCTTTTCTGAAAATGAACCGTACACGCTATTCCCGCTCCGAGGGGAAAAGGGTATTGACTTCATTGATGGACTTTTTTTTTTTTTTTGAGACTAGGTAGACTCCTTGTGTGCCAACAAGTATAACACAAGGCTTACAAACGTAAGTCAATACTCGATCAATAGTGGTAGGAAGTTTTAAGTACAGGGATACAAGCACAAATGGGAAATCGAAAGGTAAAAAGAAACAAGACGGGATGCAAATACAATAAACACAGTACAAAATACAACATTGCTCACATGCAAAAACGGAGACATTCAGTAAATAAAATTATACAATGGTGAAGGTTTGGAAGCACATGTGTGATCAGAATAAGACTTTCAAAATACAAATGAGTAAAAGCATGCATACACACAAGAATATACACACAGACATATATATATACTAGCTGTTACCCGCCCGCTTCGCTGGGTATTTCATGATGTTTTATAAATTTTTACTGCTTATATATATGTATAAATTATTGATATCTAAGTCCTAGCATTAAGAATTCGATTGAATTGAAAAATATACTTATACCTGTAACTGTCACCTGTTGATAAAAAAAAAAGGGCAGAACTCATCTAATTTGTATTTTCTAAAAATCTCTAAAATTGAAGAAGAATGAGTGCTCTTTCGTAACCAAAAAAAATGATTAAAAACAATTTTCGGGATCTCTATCTAAAGAACATGCAAGAAATTTCAAGTCTAAATTAACAAAAAAAAAAATACTATCAATATGAATCGTGAGAGCCGTTTTCCAAAATTACCGCTCTTAGCGGATTTCAATTCAACAAAAGAAAAACGCAAACCAAATTTCATTATTATAATCCTTGTAGCTCGAAAAAAGTAATTTTTTTGTCAATACGTCCCAGTAACCCCCTGCAACCCCCCAGAACTTGATTTGATTAAAATTTATTCTTAGTGGATCCCTATTCAACAAAAGAAACATGCTTAACAAATTTCAAGTATATGGGTCTAACAATTAAAAACAGGAATTTTTTTCTGTAACTCCTCTTGACCCCGCGCAAACATCTTTGGGGGTCAATTTTCATTTTACTCTTTGTTAGAGGAACTCCATTTCATGAAAGGAACATACCTACCAATTTTCAAGCAGGATGATCAAGTAGTTTAAAAATGGAAATATTTATCGATTACGCCTCTTAATCTCCCGAAATTAAACTTAGTAGTTGATATTCGCGAAACCCATTTTGTAGCGGTTCTCTACTTTACGAAAGGAATATGCTTATCAAATTTTAAGACTGTACGTCGAACAGTTTAAAAATGGGGATAATTGTCTATAACGCCACTTGAGCCCCCGCAACGCCACTTCTGGGTCTGTTTTCACAAAACCAATTTTGTAGGGGAATTGCACTCTATGAAAGGAATCTGCTTAGCAAAATTTGAAGACTGTGCGTCCAATTATTAAAAAATGCAAAAAAATTATCAATAACGCCCCTGAACCCTCGCAACACCACCTAGGGGTCGATTTTCACAAAACAAATTTTGCAGTGTATTTCTATCCTATGAGAGGAATCTGCTAACCAAATTTCAAGACTATGAGTCTAATAGTTTAAAAGAAGAAATAATTATTTATATCTGCCCTTAACCCCCCGCAACACCCCTTGGGGGTCAATTTTCTCCAAACCCTTTTTGTAGCGGATATTTACTCCATGAAAGAAACATTCCTACCAATTTTGAAGCAGGTAGGTCAAATAGTTTAAAAACGAAAATATTTATCTCTTACGCCATTTATTCCCCTGCAACGCCACTTAGAGATCTGTTTTCACAAAACCTTCTTATAGCTGATCTCTACTCTATAAAGACTGTGCGTCTAATAGTTTAAAAATGGAAATAATTATCTATAACGCCCCTTAAGTCCCCTCAACGCCACTTGGGGGCAATTTTCACGAAACCCATTTTTAGCGTATATCTACCCTATGAGAAGAATCTGCTTACTAAGTTTCAAGACTGTACGTCTAATAACTTAAAAATAAAAATTTATAACACCCCTTAAACCCCCCGCCCCCGCAACACCCCTTGGGGGTCTTGTGAGGATTTTTTGAAATGTTCGACACACGGGAAAAATTATTAATTATTAAGTATTTTGAGTGTTTTATTAAAGTTTGTTCAAAAAAGTTGTTGGCTTTTTATTTTTTAAATTACTGATATTAAAACTTTTAAAAATAATTTTTATTTAAACGCAACGATATTGATTCATTTCACAGTATGAAATTCAAAAAGAAAATAATACTATGTGATAAAAATATATTTAAAAATATTTCCTTATAATTTTTATGATATTTTTTTTCTTACTGTTTTTGATACTGTTCTTCAATAAATCAATCTTTAAGAATAAAAAAAGAATGGGTTATATGAGGGAATTCCCCTTTTTCTACGCAGCGAGACTCAAAACTACCTCAACTTTTCCCATCTTCCAAACACAAAGCTAACGCAACGCGAATGACCTTGACGAAATTCAGAAATAACGTCGAGAGAACCGAATGAGCATCCCTTACGGGAATCTGGCAACGTTTTTTCAGGATTCTTCACATTTCCGGCTATAAAAAAATTATGGCGTGATAAATTGAAATAAAAACCATCCTATCTCTCAAGTTGGATCGAACTGCACATGGTGTGCAAATTTTATTATAATCGGTTAAGTGGTTCAGGAGTCCATTGAGGACAAACATTGTGACGCGAGATTTATATATATAAAGATATATACATATATATATATATACGCACTTTAAAAAACCAGAGAGAGAGAGAGAGAGAGATACATACGTACACAGTAATTGTTAGCAAACACACACAAAATAATAAAATAGTAAAAAAAACACAATTTTTTTTTTAAATAAAAATAATTAAATTGACAATCTAAACAATACGAGAAAAAATGCTATTAATATATGCACAAAACGATGTAAAAGAAGACTTGCTCTGAACAAAGGCAGAGAAAGGAGGAGGCCACGCTATATTGTTCTTTTGTAGGCAATTCATGAGAGTACGTCTTTCGGAAGAGAATTTAGCTTAAGCAAATATTAGATGCTTGACATCCTGGACTGAGTCACTGGAGCAAGAACATTCGTCAGTAGGTGACAAATTAAAGCGTTTCAAATAGGCTTTAAAGTTTCTATGCCCAGTTAGAAACTGGGTAAGTATAAAATTAGGTTGAAAGTGTTTAGCCTTTAAACCGTCTCTGAATAGAAGAAATAAATTCCTTGGTGAAGAGCGCATTATTTGATATTTGATATAATTTATTCCACTCAGAAATAATTTTTTCCTTAAAAATATTTTTATAATATGATTTTGGAATGCTCATAGGAATCAAAAAACTTAATTTTGTAGCTTCTTTTGCAAGCCAGTCAGCACGTTCATTGCCATAGATTCCCGTATGACCTCGAACAAAAGAAAAGGAAACTTTAACACCTCTGCTTCGAAGAAAATTGAGATCAATTGGCGTTTTAACAATCAGTTGATTTTGATAATCAATGTTATTTAAAGCATATAAAGATGAAAGAGAATCACTGCAAATTAAAAAATCCGATGAAAGGTTTTCGTTTTTACAGATCCATGAGACTGCTTGAGCTATGCAAAGTAATTCAGCCTGAAACACACTACATTCATCTCTTATTCTAAATTGGCGAGTTTCAATTTCAATAAAATCTTGGAAAATAACAAATGCAAGGCCAACCTTATTGTTAATTTTGCTACCATCTGTAAAGCAGACAACAGGAAAGTTGTCTTCGATATTTTTACGATAATTAACAAAATTGAGGGGAAATCGTTCAGAAGGATGAGGGAGATCAGAAAATCGCAGGGTACCATCTAGACTCTTATTGGTACAGTTCTTTATTGCATTCTTGAATTCATTATTTCTGATTATAAAGATGTCAATAGGTGGAAAGCCCGAGATAGCAAACACAGCATCATAGGATATCGTTCTATACCCAGAAATAACCCGAAGAAGTATTCTTCGTTGAATTTTTCGCAGGAGACGACAATTTATTTTCTTCTTCAAGGTAGACCCCCAGATTCGTGAACCATAACAGATAAATGGAACAATGCCTTGTTTATAAATGAGGGATGAGACATTGGACTTGATCCCAAAGCTATTTCTGGCAACTCTGTTAAGACCTAGCAGAATTTTTTCACACTTATTTGAAAGATGCAGAATATGTTGCTTCCAACAGAATTTACTATCAAGGACAATACCAAGATATTTTAGTTCCTTCACACAATCGAGGGGAATCCCATTAAGGGCGAGGTTGCTAGTGAGGGTGTTGCTTTCTCTTTTCTCCAAGATCATAACTTTTGATTTGACAGCATTAAACTCTAATTTATAATTCTTTGCCCAGGTTGATACAAAATCAAGGGTAAGCTGCGCTTGTCTGCTTATATCATGAAAAGACTTTCCCTGAAAACAAAGAAGTAAGTCGTCGGCAAAAGCAATCGTTTCACAAGAGAAAGCCAAGATTTTTTCCAAAAAATCATTTATAATGATGTTCCAGAGAAAAGGTCCAGAAACTGATCCCTGAGAGGACATCCCTTGTTTAAAAATCTCTCTTTTGAGGAATGACCTATAGATAAAGTCACAGATCTATCCTTCAAGAAGCTGGAAATTACGGCAAATAAGTTGTTAGGAATGTTAGATCTTTTTAAAAGGCTCAGAATACCAGGCCACCAAGCATTATCAAAAGCTCCTTTAATATCCAAGAAAACTAGGATTGTATGAAAATTTCTCTTTTTTCCTTTTAAAACAATATCATTAAGTTTCATCAAGGCATCCTCGGTAAATTTTTGTGGCAGAAAACCAAATTGGTTTTTATTGAAAAAATAATCTTTGTGTAAACGCCAGGCCACTCTGTTGATAATGAGTCTTTCAAAACATTTACCCAAAGTTGACAGTAAACTGATACACCTAAGGTTGTCTAAATTAGGGATACGGACGTCGTTCACTTTGGGAATCAGGATAATCCTAGCTTTTTTCCAACAGAGAGGAAAGGTCTTGAGACGAAGACATGAATTAAAAACTTTTAGGAAAAGTCCAGGGTGCATTACATGCAATTTCTTGACAATTTCATTAGGAATGGAGTCAGGGCCAGGTGACTTTCTTAACTTCAATTTATTAATAACAGCATCAATTTCATGGATGGTAAAAGGTGGGTCATTCGTTATGTTGCTATTGATAAGAGCGTCATTTCGTATTTCCTTGTGACAATCATCATCATCATTCTCACAATCATCAGGAAAAGAATAGAAGATAATCTCATTAATTGTCTCTTCAAAAGAATTAGTCACAGTTCCACATGGAAGAGCAATTACACTGAGTTCAACTCTCTTCTGAAACTGCTGTTTGACGCCATAGGTATAAATCTTTTTCCACACATTATTTACATTAATTTCATCCAAAAATCCCTTGATGGACTTGCCACCTGTTTTAAATGAGAGGACTGAGGAAAGTCTGAACCAACGCGTAGAGTACAGGGATAAAAATGACAAGGTTTGGTTGACAGTAACACCGATAAATGAAAAGTTTAAGCTTTAAAACCTGCAACTGTGGAGTTTTTGGAAAATTGTGTGTGCTGCTCGAACATGGGCGAGGAAACCGAGTTTCCTTGTATGGCATGGAATGTAAAAGAAATACCCGCTTGCATTTTACAGCTATTCCCATAAGCACATGTTAAACCACTTTTGTCTGTGGTACTCTTGAAAAATAAATTAAAATCGTCAACGTGTCAGAAGTTATATAAAAAAAATTAAAATTTTTTTTTTTTAGTAAGCTTGTAATAAGCAACATCCCAGAGCATTCAGTGCTACTGGACAACCAAATAATATATTGCAGACGCACTTACATATGGCACTTAGTCTTTGTGGCAACTCTGACTGACGGATGTATACATTATTTCCAAAAACATATTTTGTAAACAAGTATGGTTCGTTATCGATCGCATACTCGGCCAACAAATTCCAGGGAATCAACTTGTAACCTTTCCTATTTTGTGCCAAGTAATACTCTCCATTGGGTTTTCGTAACAATAAAGGTTTACCATCCCTCTCCAAATAATACTCATTTTCTTTGGCGTCTTGTGGATATCTTTCTGTGCCATCAGACATTCGGGCAAATTGAAACTTTCCATTATTATCCTGTATTATTTTAGATTTTCCTTGTTGAACTGGATACATTTCGTTTCCCTGAAAATCCTTGGCATAATATTCTTCATTCTTTTTGTTTCGAGCAAAAGGTTTATCAGAGTTTGGATACAATTGATTTCCATCTTTATCCCTAGCATACCGTTCACCTCCAAAATAGGGATCCCTGACAAAAGGTTTCTTTCTTTTGGAATAAAATTCACTTCCATTTCTACGTCTGGGATAATTTTCTGTCATTATGTCAGTGGATCAGTATTCTTTTTCAATCTTGTCTTTTAAAGATTGTCCCGTTCAAAAAACACCCGAACAAGTGATTGAACTACTCAAAGCGTGGCGTAAGGATCACCTTTTTGCAGACAAGTGTTCAATATGCAAGACACTTTTACCCTCTACTCCTTACACCTTGTGTTGTGAACATTTTTATTACAACAATCATTTTAAAACGTATCCCGTTCAATCGTTTGCCGTATACACACCTAAATATGCGTTTGAACTACCCATTTTAAAACGATTAAAGGCTCAAGCAAACGTGAAAACTGATCAAGATTTTTTAGTGTTACCCGATCCCATTTTTTGGCAAGTGGTTTCTACCTTGGTGTATGAAAAAATTATGAAATTTGTGCAAGGATTACCCATGACGAGTCGGACCCAAACTGTTCAATCTCCAAGCAAAGTGGGTTTATTTTACAAACAAATTGTAGAAGCCCCTCTAAATTATGGAAGTTTACAGCGTCGGTCGTGTGGAAAATCCACTTTGATCCGGCAAGTGGCGTTTGGGAAAAGGTGCATCTTATCTATGAGGGGAATGATTGTGCCGGATGCCAGTTTACGCCCCAATCAAATTCAACTTCCAGCCCACGTGGTCAAAAAATTTAATATCCAAAATCAATGGATTATTTTGAATAGGATGCCCTCGTTACAACCGGGAAATTTTATTGCTTTAAAAGTGAGTTCACCGGGTTGGGAATATGATTGTTTTGGCATTCCTTTGGAAGTGGTGCAAGCCATGAATGCTGATTTTGACGGGGATGAATGTAATTTGTATTTGGTACCGAATGCGCTCTCTCAAGCAGAATGTGCCACCATTTTGAATCCAGAATCTCAACTGGGATGTTTTGTCATGCAAGGACCGAAACTCACTCCGACTCAAGACATATTGGTCGGGTATTTTGCCAAATTTAACGATATTCATTTTTTGCCTTACAAACAGAGTGATTTAAGCAAAACGTTTCAAGTTTTGTATGATTGTTATGGCTCGCAACAAACATTTGAATACATTCATCAAATGAGGCAATTTTACTTGAATGTATTTCAAAGACAAATGTGTTTTGCTTTGACTTTACAAGAAATACAAACTTTGTATGAATGGGGACGCGAGTCTTTGGAAAAGTTTCAACAAAAAGCCGAGACGAGCCAAGGATGTTTAGTGACTCAGGTGTTGTCGGGAGCGAAAGGTACTTTTGAGCATTTGTATCAAATGTTTGGATCCATCGGGTACCAAAACGATGTATTTGTAAAGCATTCGTTCTGGGAAGGATTAAGCGCCAATGAAGCCGTAGTGCATGCAAAAACCGCTACCGAGGCCCTGAGTAACGCATCCAAGATTTGGGAGCCAGGATATAGTTATTACAAAATGGTATACAACTTACAAGGACTTTATGTGGATTACAAAGGACGTTTAATGGATGGAGAGATGGTGATTGAAAATGATGTATTGAATGTATTGCATTATACAGATGTCATGTCTGTAGAAGGGTTTCAGCATCTCTTGGATACGACATTGCAATAAAGAAAGAATGGAATCAAGGAGGCGATTTTACGACGGTCCTCTTGTGGCTAGATCGGATATACCAGCAGAGCCATTGGAGCGACGAACAGATTTGAAGCCCAGAGAAGAAATGGTAACTTTGGGACAAGTGTTGTATTCCAGTGCAAAGCAACTAATGATAAATGTTTTTAGTATTATGAAAAAAATATTATGGCGGTAAAAAAAAAAAAATTTTTTTTTTTTAAGGATATGTTTTAAGATAGAGCGGCTTTCAGGCAAGATTTGTTTTGAAAGGATAGTCAAGAAGATTGCTTCAAAATGTTACCGCTCACTTTGTTGAAATGGAAAAGTCAACATGTATCACCCAGAAGCCATAGTTTATTGATTGATTTTAACCAAATCCATGTACGCAACTTACTTTTATTTGGTTTGCACTCAGCATTTCCCGTCAATATTTTGGTGAAAACATCAACTGTCAAATTGATGGCC
>BMAO01026670.1:0-28335 GCA_019973975.1 Trichonephila clavata
AAATTTCAATATATTCCATTGATAATAATTTTTCCTTTTAATATGTAAAGAGATAGTTCATTTAGCGTTTAGGCAGGGGTGGGCAGACTTTTTCAGGGTACGGGCTACTTCTAATTTTTTCAAGGTGTTTTGGTCCACCTAGTATCAGCGGCACTCACAAAGGGGGGGGGGGGCACGGGTCTGGACCCTCCTCTATAGACCATGATTTTTTTTTCGTTCGATTATAATCCCTTGTATATAGTACGTAAAATTTAATAAAAATTTGTTATTAATAATTTTTTATTAATTAATGCTAATTATTTATTCAATACTTTATTTCTTACTGTTCTTTGTACCCACAATCAACAAAATGAAAATATATATATATATATATGTTTGGCAGCGTATTGGGGTAGGATATGTGAATGGTAGACATTCGAACCTAGGCCACCGCGCCACCTTGGAAAAATTCACGAGTGTGCCCACTGCCCAGGGTCGTAGGTGTAGTGAGGTAAAGAAAAAGTCAACAATATATTTATTATAACTTAATAATAAATTCGAAATATGTATTTACCTACGTAAATAAAATGAAAAACTCCCTTTTTGGAACTGCGTTTCAAGCAAAACTCAAAATACAAACATAATAATAATAGCCACAAATATAATAATAATATCGAATGATGCATTTATTATCAAACAATTCAAAACACATTAAAAAATAAAACATTTTCATCTTTAGTTAGCTTTCGTAATTATAGCTAGCAGAAGACTTAGTCTGCGTACTGTCAGCCAATCTTGAATATTTCCGTATACAATTACAGACGGCTAATCTTCAGGCGGTCACTCCAAATTGTCTTGGCGGTCCTTCAGTCGATCGCGATCGACGTAATGCCCACCCGGGCGTTAAGGTATAGGAGAAAAAGTGAAGAACACATTTTATACCAGCAAAAAGTGCATCAACTCGGATGAAAATGGATAATACGATAAGCTACGCTGCTCTTTATGGGTGAGTGAGTGAATATTTACTTCGCACTGTTCAGATACACGAGGGCTTTTGGCGACGGTCCGCGTAATTTTGAACCATGGTCAAGTGGCGTGGACGATACCCGAGCTGGCACCCCCTCTCCTAACTACCACACGACACCAGTGCTCTTTATGGGAGAGAAGTCACAATGTGTGTAATATAGTAGTACCGCGATATGTAGAACTGAGGGATAACAGCGTAAGTCGAATTCACGTCAATCGGGATATAATTTCGCATGTAAACAAATTTAAACTATTTTTAGTTGGGGGCGGAGACGAAAGAAAATAATTTAGGAAAAAAAGTGTTTAATAAAATCTTAGATAACACAAATACAAAATACTTCTAAAGCTATTTTGATGGAGAAAGCTTCATAAAATCTAAAAAGTTGTCTGCCCCGGCTCAAGGAGAGTTTTTTTTTTTCTCAAACAAAATTTCCTTGTAGCATGCTAGTAATTTTTTTAATTTTTTATTCTTTGTTTTGTTGAAAAAATGCGCTCTTCGTTGGAGTATGCGTTTTTTAAAATTTGAAACACTTTTTTCAAATCAATGGAGACCTTTCACATTACCAATCGTCATTCGATCTGACTAAACTGGGTCTAAAGACAAGTTCTTCTATGAATTGCTCTTGTTCATGCATTTCTATGAGCTCATCCATTGTCAGCTCCTGATTGCGGGAATCCAGCACTTCTTGAACGTCATCACTATCCACTTCTAAATTTATTTGCCAGCAGGATCGACAACTTCTTCATTTCAATTACCAACTTAACCATCCCCCCCCCACACACAAAATAGTGGCCGTGGTAGCCTAGTGGTCAAAGTATCGGATCTTGCTGGCATGTCACGAGTTCGAGCCCAGTACCACTAAAGACCCGCCATGAGCTGGAGCGATGCACATTAAATCTGTTGAGAGCTCAAACGTCCTCCCGTTGTTGTGGTGTGGTTGTCAGGAGAGGAGGGAGCCAGCTCAGGTGTCGTCCTCGTCACTTGACCATGGTTCAAAATTACGAGGTCCGTCGCCAAAAGCCCTCGTGTAGCTGAACAGTGCGACGTTAACATTCATTCACTCACTCCCCCTCAAATAAAAGTCAAATCGACAAAATTTGAAAATCACGTAATTCCGAGTTGGCGTAAGTCGGGGTTGCGTAAGTCGAGGTACTACTGTATTAATGATGGAGTACCTCCATATTTGAAAAAATTTCAAGTTCGGTTTCTATTCTTTAACATTTCTCGAAGACAACCTTAAATCAGCATCCAAATGTATTTTCTTAATTACTGGAAACTTTCTGCGTTTATATCCGTCAGTTTATGAAAGAAAGTTTTTGATTTGAAATAAGGAAAAACTATTACTGTATAAGCTATATTCTTTAAAAGTATTCATTTAATTTTATTTAATTATAGAGTCATTAATCCTTTCATAGCCATTTCATCATATAAGGAACGAAAAAATTGTATTATCCTCTGTTTAAAGAATGTCTCTGGTTTATGTTATAGAGATCGCATTTTAATTAATATTGCGCTGAAGCAACATGAGGGCTGTTGGTGTCAGACTCGTAATTCTGAACCACAGTCAAATGATGAGGACGACACCTGAACTGGCACCACTTTTCCTAACTACAACATGACCCCAACGGTAGGAATTTGATCCTCGACAAATTTGATGTGCGTTTATCCTCTCTACACGGTGAATCTTCAATGGCATTATGTTTCGAACCTGTAACTTCTAGTGGTTCATATATAAACCAGTAACAGCCTCCGGACAGAGGTGATCACTTTTGTCTAGGGGTCATGCTACTTGGTTTTAGATTCATAAATCGCGGGTTCTATCCCCGACATGGTTCATCAATGCTGGCCACGAGCTCGCGGTCATAACCACTCAGCTCGGTTCCTTGTAGTTTAGGTACTACATTGGAAGTTTTGGCTCACGATGTCTTCATTATTCTTTAAGAAAATCTGGTTTTAAATACCATTTGAAAACTTTGAAAATGAAAGATTTTATTTGTGTGACTCCTATAATTGAAACTCATTTTAATTTTCCTGTTTACATTTGAATTTAAATTTTTCGACAGTTGAATAGTCTTTAAAAATATAAACTATATAAATACACTGAAGGTGGATAATCATGTTTATAATGAATTTCAGAGATTTCTCTTCCTCAAATTTTATTTTTACTAATTTTAAATTCTATTATACTACTGCTCGAAACAAAATCGCCATGTATAATAAATATGTAATTACATAAGAGACCTCTTATATATATACTTTACATACGATAATTCAGCGATTGATATTGCTTTGGGTAATTTGACCTTTAAATAGTATTAAAGCACTGTACAATGGATTATAAGTGTGTAAAGTTGTTTCACATAGTCATAAAACAAATGTTTCCAAATGTTTTCGAAAATAAGCTCTGAAGTCATACAAAATCTTATTGAAATAACGCCACGTTGAATGTCCGCTGAAATCCAAACCAAAAGTGGGCCAGTTAAATATTAAAGTGACTTATCTTTTTAGCCACTAAAGCCCTTTTCCGTTATTTTGAGGCTGCAGTAGCCGACTGGTCATGGTCACAAACTTGCTGTTAGTATCGCTTCTGAAGAGCCGTGAGTTCGAGAGCTGATGCACGATTAACTAAGTCGAGGTTAAATCTGTATTTTTCCACGACATACCAACGTGAAAGCTTTCGTGTTGATGAGGTTTGAAATTTGAAATATCGTCAGATGGGGGTGGCTACTCAAATGTTGTCTTTGTCATTTGACTGTGGTTCAGAAATAAAGGATTCGTCTCTGATAGCCTTCGAGTTGCCAAGAAATCCGACATTAACCCCTTAAGCGGTAAATTGTTTTGCCCAAAATGTTCCCCCCAAAAAGTACATTTTTTATTGCATATACTTAACAGAATGTGAAAAGGGAAGAAAATTTTATTTTAAGGTATCCGACTACCCTAAAACTGTTAATTTTGCCAAAAAAATGACAATTTTTTATGACTTTATTTTATACGCCATCTCATTAGCTTTATAGAAATACCAAGTTTATCATTTTCCGTTCACCAGAACAAAAACTACAAGTGTTTCAGTAAAAGCAGATGCCATTACTTTAAACAAGATGCCACACTTTAAATTGCGTTTTACTCGAAATGTGATTTTTTGAAAATAATCAAACGGGGTCAGCGATTGCTAAAAAAGTTTTGAACATAACTAAAATTTTTTGTGTAAGTTCTGTATAATAAAAGAAGTGTTTTAACCGTCAGATTTATTAATCACTGTTTTATTACAAAATTTACAGTCCCTTATGTGAATATAATCACTGTTTTTTTAAGCAATTTCATATAGTAACTGAGATAAAGTGCTCTAATTTTTGTAAAAATTAAAATATCTCTTACCCTGAAGGTCATTTTGACAATGAATAACATAGCAACACATCAGAATTGAAAAATCGAAAATTTTTTCATAAACCTTTGGTACAGAATGGGCCGCGTTTATGTTATTTTTTTGTCAATTTTTACCCAATTTAGTTATAATAATTTATTTTTCTCTTCTTAATTTTAGCATATTTTTCTTTAAATGTACTAAAAAAAATCTAAAAACAACAAAAAAAAATCCACATATTTCCATTTTTTTAAAAAAAAGTTGTCGCAACCAGTCGGATACCTTAATTTCCATTTTAAAGTTTTCGCACTATTTTTTTATTTTATAATTGTGCATGGTTTGATTTTATATGAGTACATTCTGCGTGCTATAAAGAATGTTTCATATATATCTTAAAAGAATTTACTTCCAAAAAAAAATGTGTGTGTGTGTGTTCATACCTCTTTTTAATACGGTTGAGGATTTTGTGTGTGTGTACATATATATGTGCACACACAATTTAAAGCATGGTGTAATACTATGTCTTACATTGCAATGGAGACAGAGATAACATCGGCTTTTTTTGTATAATCTTTCCATTTTTATTTCTTTACAAGCAACAAATTTGACTTGCCAATCCCTGTTCTTTATCGAATATTTTCAAGAATCTAAATTCCTGTCTTCAATGAAAAATTCCCACCTTCACCACGAAGAAATTCCCGGATGAGAAGTATTTCAGTACCATGGACAAAGTGCATCTCTTAAAAACACACACGAAAAATCTCAGTATAAGAATTAAAAATATGTGCAAATCAAAGACAGAAAGAAGAAAATATCAGTGCCCGAACGCTCTACGGGCAAACCGGTCGTGGCTACTTTTCGGTAGACGTATGGTGTACGGGCAAACTAGTTAAGGGGTTAATGAACAATGAATCGATTAGCATAGTTTTAATTTGTTCATTTGTCAACGCAGAATCGAAAACTTTGAATTTCATAATATTTTTCCTTTACATTTTTTTTCCCTTCCTAATGGGGCTGCGCACACATTGGCATTTTAACCTTTGCAGACCTAGTACATTCCCCAGGAGCTGGTTTCACTTTTTAGCGGTACCATATAGGCAATACTAATTACCGCAAGTAATTTTGACTCACAGTTTCCTCCCCAGAGAGAGGCACCTGAGCTCCTGACGGTGTGAACATGTACTAGGATTTAATTTTGACGAGAGCACCCAAGCCAGACACTCTAAGGATCTTTAACATGCCGTATAATTATACGATATGGCCGCTGTCGATTTTCTGCATCATGAAAATCCACCGACTTGGGCCGGGGTCGAACCCGCAACCTTGGGTGCAGAAGGCCAGCGACAAACCAACCACGCCACCCAGCCGGCTCTTTACATTTTATAATCCTAAGTAACTTGATTAATATTGTTGCTTAACACTAAATATACCGACACTTAATACATACTTATTTTCTACCATAGGAAAACGGATCATTTGACCGGTTATGGTATGTTTAGTGTTAATAAAAAAAATAGAATGTATAACACTTTAACTAATGATTGTATTTTTTAGAGATTATTGACTTTTTAAAGAATATTTTGCAATACTAAGTTTAACTCTTAGAATTATATGGTTGATCAGTATCACTCGTTTGCTAGAAGGGTTGGGGGAGGGACTAAAATATCCCAACAGATCAATAGTTACGAACTTCGTTAATCTGAACAGCGGACAAATGATGCTGTGACGACACTAATCCCATGTTCTATTACCATCCTAATGTTATCGAGAGGATTTTCAGATGCAGTTGAATTCCATTTAAAATAGTTCCAATATTTCACATGATTGTTTTGCGTGTGGAATCGATATTCGAACTCATTCGAATTCTAGAATTCACTAAGCTACTGCAGTTTCTCAACGATTTTTTTTAGTCGATCAATATATTAAAGCTTATATTACTGAATTATAGGAGAAAATATACAATAATGTAAAGTCTTTTTCAATTAGATTACAAATGACTTTTTTTTTTATTTCAAAGTCTACTCAGATTTATTGTTTTTCTTTTAATATGTGCAAGTTCCATTTTTGTTTTGCAGACATTTTTACAATACATTTTTGTGTTATTTTTAAAACAGACCAATGAGTCTGTTCTGTTTCAAATATGACAGAAATTAATGGTCTTAACCAGCAGGCCCAAAAATATTAGATAGCTTTTATAGTTGTTTTTGAGAGCTGTTATAGTTATTATATGAGCAGAAATATTAAAAAATGGAGAAACTAAAAGTTTCGATTTTTTATTTTCAAATAAGTAAATAAACATTGTTGAATAAAATTTGTTAAGTTTCTCGTTTGTTTTCTATAATTTATTACAAGGAATTTTTAAAAAAATGTATTTAGAAGAAAGAAAGTTGGATATTTATATACCCATCGTATTTTTTTTAAAAAAGAAAGTTCAATCTATATATATAAAGGAGAAAAGCGACTCACTGACTGACTGACTGACTAATCACGATATATATCCAGGACTATTCAACCTACAGATTTGAAATTTGGTAGACATGTTCCTTTTATAGAGTAGAGATCAGCTAAGAACGGATTTTTTGTGAAATTCGAATCGTAAGGGGGGTTAAGGGGCATTATAAGTAATTGTTTCCATTTTTAAACTACTCGACGTACAATCTTGAAATTAGGTAAACAGATTCCTTTCATAGAGTAGAGATCCCCTACAAAATGAGTTCGGTGGAAATTGACCCCCAAGTGGCGTTGCGGGGGCTTAGGGGCCGTTATAGATAATTCCATTTTTAAGCTATGAGACGCAAAGTCTTTATATTTGATAAATATATTCATTTCATAGAGTAGATATAAGCTACAAGATGGGTTTTGGGAAAATAGCCCCCCAAGTGGCGTTGCGGGGGATTAAGGGGCGTGAGAGATAAATATTTTCGTTTTTAAACTACTTGACCTACCAGCTTGAAAATTGGTAGGCATGTTTCTTTCATGGAGTAAATATCCGTTACAAAATGGGTTTTGGGAAAATTGACCCCCAAGGGGTGTTGCGGGGGGGGGTTAAGGAGTGATATAAATAATTATCTATATATATATAAAGGAGAAAAGCGACTCACTCAATGACTGACTGACTAATCACGATATCTCCTGAACTGTTCAACTTACAGACTTGAAATTTGGTAGACATGTTCCTTTCATGGAGTAGAGATCAGCTAAGAACGGATTTTGTGAAATTCGAAACGCAAGGGGTGTTACGGGGGGTTGAGGGGCGTTATAAGTAATTGTTTCCATTTTTAAACTACTCAACGTACAATCTTGAAATTGGGTAAGCAGATTCCTTTCATAGAGTAGAGATTCGCTACAAAATGAGTTTGGTGAAAATCGACCCCCAAGTGACATTGCGGGGCTTAGGGGCGTTATAGATAATTATATCCATTTTTAAAATATTAGACGCACAGTCTTTAAATTTGATAAATAGATTCCTTTCATAGAGTAGAGATCAGATTCAAGATGGTTTTTGGGAAAGTAACTTCCCAAGTGGCGTTGCGAGGGGAGAGGGGGTTAAGGGCGTAATTGATAAATATTTTCGTTTTTAAACTATTTGACCAACCTGCTTGAAAATTGGTAGACATGTTTCTTTCATGGGAGTCAATATCCGCTACAAAATGGGTTTGGGGAAAAATGACCCCAAGAGGTGATGCAGGGGGTTAAGGGGAGATATAAATAATTATTCCGATTTTAAAACTATTAGACGCACAGTGTTGAAATTTGGTAAGCAGATTCCTCTCATAGAATACAGATACGCCACAAAATGCGTTTCGTGAAAATCGACTCCCAAGTGGCGTTGAGGAACGTAAGGGGCCCATATTTTTCAATACAATCGAATTCTTAATGCTAGGACTTAAATATCAAAAATTTATACATATATATAACCAACAAAATTTATAAAACATCCCAGCGAATCGGGCGGGTAACAGCTAGTATTTATATACTCATCCATAATAAGAACTTAAAATCTTTTACATTTCATTAATTCAGTTAAAATAAATTTGAAAAGTATGATATATTGGATCAATATTTTGCTAATTTACACAAATTTTTTCTTGAATACTATATTTCTAAAAACAGTTATTTGGTATCACATAATATGATTTTTTATTTTTTTATTTAAGAGTTAAAACACTACTGAAACAATCAAAAAAGGCCCCAATGGACTAAATTCATGACGGTCACATGATAATATAAACACGTGTTCTACATTGAATTCAAAACGGACAATAAATTAGCTCGTACTTTTTATTCTATTTGTAAAAAACTTAGGTAAAATTTCAAATTGCATAATTGGGTAAAGATGCTCAAGAGTTATAAAAAGAAATTTTTGCAAAAAGATTTTAAAATTAAAAAAAAATCTTGTTTTATACATGTATTTTTATAAATAAACTGACAAATATTAATTTTTTAAAAAAAAGCTTCCGTAAAAAGCGTAATTTGGCAACAACGAAGTGCATGAACTGATTTGCTGAAAATAGATAATTGTATTTATCGTGACTATGACGTCACATGTGTTTTTGAACTTGATTGGCTAAAGACACGTGGTTTAAAATTTATCATGTGATTATGACGTCACATGAATTTAGTCCATTGAGGAAAAAATGTCGTGTCTCGTTCATCATGTCTGTTTTTTTTGTCTGCTCTGAATTATGTAATACATTGTAAAATACACACACACACATATATGTATATATACAGAGAGAGAGAGAGAGCGCATTTTTCTAACGTATTGGTTCAACAATCACTTCAAAATTAGGATTTGAAAGTTATTTACGGAAAGAAACGTTGTAAATATTTTTCAAGGTTAAAAATTATCATTTTCGCTAATCTTTAAGAGAAATAAAATATACACACACACAGATTCACAAGTTTAATTTTTCAACTAGAACATTTTTTTTTTCAAGTGTGTATGAAAAATATACACTAGATATATATATATATGAAAATAATGACATTATTTTATGAAAATAATGACTAAGTTTCATCTAAGCCTACTTTGTATCATATATGCTCAATAATTTTTGGCTAATTTCAATGCAATTTTAAGCAATGGTTTGAGATATATTTTAAATTTCTCAGCTAAAGTAGAAGTTATACTCTAATACTTAAAAAAAGTGCATTAAAAAACTGTTGAATCATAAGTGTTATTCCTAAGACACTGGTGCGAACATAATTCATACTTAAATATTTATAAATTTGAAAATATGATTTATATTCATTTTATTTAGACATTTTGATGGTAATTTTAAATTTGTTGCATATAAATTTCCAAGTTAAGAATTTGATTGCAATTCAGTTGGTATGCCACAGTTAATTGCATTAATCTTACAATAAGCTCGTACAGATTGTGGATACTAATTAATTTACACTACATAGTTAGCTATAGTAATATATTACAATAACTTTCGCAAATTAATAAGATCAAAGACGGAACAAGAAACAGAAGTCATTGTCTAAAACTCTCTTTTAGCATATTATTTATTTAAAAAAAATAATAAATAATTAAATGGCTAGTTAAAAGTTTTATAATGATCATAAATATTGCCTTTTATTTTTTTAATTTACTAAATAAAATTAATTTAGAAATAGGACTGCAAGATATCAAGTCGAAATATATTGAAATATCTTTGTCTCACAAGTTTTTTTTATAAGGGAGGGGGAGGGGACTGCTCTTAGGAAGAAACTCAAGTAAATTTTTCTCGTTTTATTTATTTATTTTTATCCGAAACAGCTTCCCAACTATTTATTCTACTTCTAAATTGTCAACATCGCGTTCGAAGGCAGATGTTTTTCGAAAAATGATCTTTCCCCGATCATAAACTCATTTCCATGGATACGACTAGACGCCAGTGTGTAGGGGCGCTGGCGTCGACAATTGCATAAAAAACAAAAATGTGCAAAGTTTTTTGATGAAGAGACGAGAGCAACTGGGAAATTATAACGTTCAAGCAGAGAGCATGTAATCGCGGGCAATTGTGCCGCCGTAACCTCCTCGCTCTTCGTTGAATTATGACGAATTTCCTTTAGGTAGGTGTGCTTTGTTATTGTAAACAGTTTTTCTTTTTTTCCCTCTGGATTTATGCCAAAACAGACGCCGAGACTTTATGTATAGCCGTTACATTATTTGTCGATATTTGCTAAGAATGCAGACTTTCTTTTCTGAATTGATAATGACAGCGGTGTAAATAGTGCTGAGTTGTTTGTCAGGGTAAAATCAGTTTAATACAAACAAGGCGCGAAATGTTTCAATCGCAGCGCCAAAAAGGTATTTCAGCGCTTACAAAATTAATTTAATAAGGCTTTAGTTGTTTTATTTTTGTTATGACATAAATCTATAGAACTTTCTTAAAACTTCAGATTTTTTTTTTAATAATTATTGTAAAATTCTGGGGGAAAAAATAAGTGTAAACGACTTTTTGTAATGAACTCTTGTATGAAATTATTTAATAACAAATAACAAAAAATATCAGAATTTTTTTCTTATGTTAATATTTTTTGTTCTCTTGCGGTAAATTAGGAATTGTCGTTCATATACTCGTTAAAAAATGGTTCTAAAGGTAACGGCAATCGACCATATAATTTTAAATTATTTTCCCTTCACTAAAATCTTTATCATTCCGATAAATCTCATTTCTCAAAGTATGCAATGTAAAACAACTACCTAAATCGTTAAGTCGAAAATATGTGCAATACATACCATATAATATGTAAATCGCGCTTTCTTCCCGTATAACAAGAACAGTTCTTAAAATAAAGCAAACTAATAATGATATAAAATTTAAATATACTTTCAGAAATTACTACCATTAAATCTTGAAATACGCCTCCCAAAAAGCTGAAAAAGAATTTAAAGGGGGGGGGGAGGGAAGTGGATAGAACAAAATTTACACTTGAAATTAAAAATTCATGAATTAAATAACTGTTAATTAAAAATTATAGATCGAGCCTGTTTACAAAAGTGAATGGAAAGCTCAAATTAAGCTTAAAATTAAAAGAAATTTGTTCGACTTCGTTGGGGCTTTATGAAATTTATTCTTTGACCAAATGTGCTTAAATGTTGCTCAAAAAATGTTGTTTTTTTTAGCATATTCATACCATCAGTTTTTCAATATCAATGAATTATATCTATTTGTAAATTAAAAACCAAAAAATACTTTTCCTAACTTTTATTTCATCAATGTACTTCGAAAAGAATGGAAAATTATATATATATATATATATATATATATATATATGCAGTTTTTTAATTCATCTTAAAATTAATTCAGGAGTTTTGAAATTTTCTATTTTCGTGATTTCTTAACATAAGAATTATTCAGATTTCATCATTTTACTTTTTTAAAAAAACCATTGCTTTTTGCAAGAAACTATGTTTAGTAATTTCTTTATTAAATGCTGAATAATGCAGATATAGAGTTTTTTCATCTTGTAGAAAAAGTTTTATAAAGTTAATGTCAGAAAAGGAAACTGAAAAAGTGTTCGGTTAACTTTTTAATGTATTAAAGAATGCTTGCAAGTTTTAATAAATCAACTAATCGATTTTATTAGTTTATTATCCTATTATTCACTAAATATTAATGACAATTTACTCTCAAATTAGTCAACAGATGTTATCTCTTAAGCTGTAAAAATGGTTAATAACAATTAATTTCTCTTGGGTAAACAATTGAAACAATTGAATTGCATTGCTTACCTTATTTCTCTCAGCTCTTCAATTGTACATTTTATTCTTATAAGCTTGGAACAAAATATGCGAAGTAATTTAGGATAATAGGTACACGTAAATAACTTTATTAGTTTCTAAAAATATTTGAACAACATTAGCTGGATGAACACATTTATTTTAAATACATTTCTCCTTACAAATTTCATCCCAAAAAAACTTCTTATATAATATACCAGTATTTCCAATTTAATTAGTTCAATTGCTGTAAAATAGCGGTTTTAAGTACAAAAAGAAAAGAGAAATGTAATCCACATAAACCCTGATTGCTAGAGACATTTTAAATTCGATTTCGTCGAATTGACAATAAATAAATAAATACATATTATTTCTGACAAATTGATTAAAACGAACGGAATCCAACTGTAGCATTAATTTGCTTAAAATGTAAATTATAAACATATAAAATGTTTTTAATATTTACTTTCCAACATTTTCTTTCATTTGAATATCAAAAAAATGAAGTAGCAAGAATCTATACATAATTTTTTATATTATATACACTTACTTTTGATTATTTTGTATTAAAAAGAATTCTCTCTAAAAGAACAATTAATTAGAGTTTCTTTACTATTCTCAGCGTTCGATCGTTTGCACTTTGCTTGTTGATAATTATCGAATTTCTTTGCTGAGACATTGCATAGATGAACTATATTCATAGGGAAAAAAACGATAATAATATTCAGGGCTTATTCACTTACGTTTTTTCTTTTAAGCAGAATAATTCTCATAAATCCAATCCATTTGACTCGTTGTGTGTTTGGACCTATTCTACTTATAACACTTTCAAATGTCATCTTTTGGCATGCTCTGGCTAATAATTTTGACGCCAAAAAACCTGGCGCTTAATGAAAACGATTTCTTTTACGTCCGTACTCCACAACTACCACATAAACCTACTCAAACTTTTCGGAATCAAAATTGGATGCTATTTATAATATTTCTATAACATCAGTCCCTTCCAGCAAAAACAATTTTCTTCGTTGTTTTATAAGTAAAACCAAAATATTATCTATCTCTTAAATTGACTCGTGTGAGTTTTTTTTTCTTCTTTTTGATAACATAAAAAAACCTCCAACGTTTTTTTAATAGTATTGAAATTAGTTGGTATGAAATTTAAATCGGCACTGAGAATACTTTTGGAATATTTTTCTTCAAGTTTTAAGAGATTTTAATTTTCTGTTAAATTTATTTATAAAAATTACTTTGTTTTTGCTTTCATATTCTAAAGGTAACTTTTTTTTTTATTTCTATGAAGGAATTTATGAGAATTTTTTTTATTGGCAACACATACGTTTCATTTTTGACACAGATATCATAAATATAATATTCATTAATTTAACAGGAATTTAAGTGTATGCTACAATTATGTTGCATAAAATTGTTTCACGCATTGATTTTGTGTAATAATATTAAAGTAACGTTATGTGCTTTTTATTAGAATTACACTATGTAAATTCTCAAAACTATTTTTAAAGAGTATTATGGACTTCCTCTTAGCACAATGCCAGACAATGTTACACAGACAATGATTTGATCATCTGAATCTTATTACGTGGTACATAATAAGCAATATTTCGAATAGGGAAATTATTTCATAAATCCTTTTTAAAAATACGTGTGATTACTATTCATTTATATTTTTTAACTAATTTTCAGGCATTTGAGTTTCATTTTTCGTATATTTTTCAGTCTTTTATAACACGAAAAGTTTTTCAACCACTAAATCATAACAACTTATGAAATATAACCTTATTTTTAATAAGTTATAAATAAATCTATAGCTATAAGTTAAATAATTTTAAGCTAAAGTAATATAGCAAAAGTAGAAATTATGCTTAAATCACTGCCCCAATGCTGAATTTAGATATTCCTCTTCATGGCACGCCATATTGTACTCAAAGTAATTACTTATACCAGCTGTTTCACTACGCTGTCACACTGTAAGGGCGATGAACAAAGGGCTGAGTTCTCCCGATTCGATATTTCTTCGACCCTTCGCATCTCATAAGTCTTAACCGCGCTAACGGCAAATTAGTTCTGGCTCTCTAGGCTATGCACGGTTAGCACAGATTTTCCATTGAAACAATTTTGTGTACACACACTTCATATTCATTCATCTAACATAGGCATTTCCAGTTTGTGCTAAATTTTTCTTGTTTATCTTCGAGGTAGTCCTGAAAATACAGGGTTATTCATAATTCTCTCCAAGGTTTCCAGTGAGTGAGTGAATATTAACGTGGTTCAGCTACACGAGGGCTTTTGGCGACGGACCTCGTAATTTTGAACCATGGTCAAGTGACTAGGATGACACCTGAGCTGGCACACCCCTCCTCTTCTAACTACTACACCACATCAACGAGAGGACGTTTGAGCTCTCGACAGATTTCACGTGCATCGCTTCCCTACACGGCGTGTGTTTTGTGGTACTGGGCTCGAACTCATGACATGCCTGCCACGATCCGACACCTTGACCACTAGGCTACCACGGCTCCTTCCAAGGTTTCGAAGCGCTACAGAAAAGAAAAAAAAACTAAGACGAACACAGCCAAAAAGAACATATGAAAGGGTACAGAAAAATTTCATTTACATTTACAGGTGTTTTGTATGTGAACCCTTGGTCACAAGGCGCATATCAATGCGATAGTCCAGCTCCTGACACATAGTCGTGGAAGCCTAGTGGTCTAGGTATCGAATCGTGGCTTGCTTGTCACGTATTCGAGCCCAGTATCACTAAAGACCCGCCCTGTAGGGGAGCGATGCACATTAAATCTGTCTAGAGCTCAAACATCTTCCGGTTGGTGTGGTGTGGTAGTTAGGAGAGGGGTTCCAGCTCAGGTCTCGTCCTCGTCACTTGACCACGGTTCAAAATTATGAGGTCCGTCGCCAAAAGCCCTCGTGTAGCTGAACAGTGCAACGTTAATATTCACTCATTCATTCCAGTTCCTGCCACACCCTTCTCAATATATTACAATCAACGTTACTGACAGCACGTGTTATTTTTCATGCAGTTCTGTTACATCATGCGACAAAGGGGATACGAAAACTTAGATCTTATGAAAAAGTTCTAGTCTTTGGATAATACGGATAACAAAGAAAAGAATAACACATGCTGTCAATAAAGTTGATAGGATCATATTGAGTAGAGTAGGGCAGGAACTAGACTATCATTGATGTAAGCCATGTGACCAAGGGTTCCCAAAAAAAAATCCCTGTAAAGTTTGGGGGGGGGGGGGAAAACGTGAATTTTTTTCTGTATTCTTTCAAATGTTCTTGGCTGTATTCGTCTTAGTATTTTTACTACAGTCCTCCAAAACCTTAGAAGGAAACGTGAATATATCCCTGTATTGTTTAGCTTTCATACTTTTAAAACACTGAGCAAATGAATTCACTCACAGCTCCCCTTTAACATCAGTGACAGGTGGTAGAAATCTCCGCAGAAGATCAAGAGCTCCAACAGCAGTAGTCAACATCCTTCACACGAGGCAAATTTGTGCCAGTCAACTTGTTTTATATCACGACTCCCTCTAGTGTTAACAGGGGAGAGAATTTCACACAAGGACATAAAGTTGACTGAAAGGGGAGTGCCAGATTCATCAGTACAATAAAGAAAAACAATAAAAAGCTTTCTACATTTTCAATACACACGTAGCCGCGTGTGAAGAGTGTAGCTTCCATAATATCCTTTTAGTTGAGTCAACTTGTGAAGAAATAGAATGTGGCTTTCTTCATTTTCAATACACACGTAGCCGCGTGTGAAGAGTGTAGCCTTCCACTATATCTTTTTAGTTGAGTCAACTAATGGAGAAGGAGAACGTGGCTTTCTACATTTTCAATACACACGTAACCCCATGTGAAGAGTGTAGCTTCCACAATATCATTTTAGTTGAGTCAACTAGTGGAGAAAAAGAACGTGGTTTCTTCGAATGCTTGAGGAGTAGCACAGCAGGGAATGTCAATTGACCACGTATGAAGGATACGGGCAATTTCTATTGAAAACTAGCTCCCGACTGTCTGCTTCTTCTGTTCTGTGTGGCACAAGTTGACCCGTATGAAAGGGCTTTTAGAAAGCGATACAATTCACGCCTCTCCTCCCATTACACACTAAAATAGAAAATCAATTCACTTCATCTCTTTGCCCATTTACAAAAATTAATTTCGGGAAATTAAAGTAGGTTAGCTGAAGAAAAATAGAATCTATGTTACAGAATAAAGCCGCCCTTAACAATACGAAAGTAACTGAACATAAGAGCGAAACTCAAAACTAAATAAAAATATACATCTTGCACAAAATAGTTACAACAATTCGAAAAACAATACATCAATTGCGGAAAAAAACTGAAGGTTTCATAAAATTCGTTTTTCAACAGTGCGGATTAAGCAACACTTTCAGTAGAATTATTGGTTAATCGGATGAGACATCCAAAAAATATAGTCTGCTTGCGCTAATACCATTATATCTGCTTAAATTGTGTGGGCTTCGTTAATTAATCGTTCCAATTGTGTGTTCTCTGCAATTAAATATAATATTTCTTAAAAGGATGTGGAAATTTATAAACTCTTATACTGTAATTGAGCGACAATTGTTTCTGGATAGCAACTAAGTTGTTGGGTATGTTTCATAATACTACCCACGAAAAATAAAATGATGCTCCACAAAAATGTAATTTTGAAAAAAAAAATCATAATGGGAAAACTTACTAATTAGGCAAATGCTTAACGTTTCAAAAGTATAACATAGAGAAACCGCTTAGTGATGTTGATTTTCGCTGTTATGGAAACTGCAAATTTATTTTTGCTAATAGGACGCAACTTTTAAAATAATTTAACTGAAAAATACGTTAAATCTCTTTCCATATAAATAATACGGAATTTGATGCACACTTTCTCTTTCCCCCTGGAGTGCAGAATCTCGGTACCTTTGAGAAGTGAAGGAGACGGGGGGACCTAGAGCATTTGAAATAAGATAGAATCGACAATCGATTTTCGTTGGAGAAAATTCCACTGTAGATAGTTCTTGACGTCTCCGAGATGCCATAATCTACTATGGCACATGAAATGGATGAAATCACCAAGACGTCATTATATTTCAAGGGGTATAATTCGGTGAATAAATCGAAGCTTTTTATGTTGGTTTTGAATAGACTCCAGATCAGATCACTAAAAATCAACTAATAATTTATTTCGTGTTCTTAAACTTAAAAATTAAAAACAGAATACTAAATCGGCCAGCTCGCCAACTGATTAATGTGGCTTCGAAAGCAAAGTGCATAAGGTTCGAGCTTCGTTTTGTTTTTTATTTCCAGTCTTCAATCACAGGTGGCGTATTCTTTCATGTAATTTGAATCGCTACCTATGTATAAACAAACGAAGATTTTTAATTTATGTCAAATATAATTATCTTAAAAGTCGAATCAATATGCTTGAAGTATTCTTAAGAATTAATATCCGTCTTTTTAATAAAAATATATTAAAATGATTATATATCTGTTATTAGCATATCTGGCAACTATTCAAATGTAACAGAAATTAGAATTAACTAAGGAATAGATTGTCTTTTGATGTATTGAAATTCGAATGTAAAATTAAAACAAAAAATGGAGTTTTCTTCTTAAGAATTACCTTACTCTCGTGTTTGAGCATCTTAATATTTAAAATAAGCTAGACTTTAAAATATTAAAGCATCTCATACTGTGTAAAAATTCATTCTTATTTTTAGTGGTTTCATCTTTTATACATTTTTTAAATGTCAATTCTAGTTCTCTAAATGAAACAATGTTCATTTGCTGGTTTATGCAAATATGCAGAGATGGCTGAAGTGAATTGTATTATCTTGGTCATAATTCTGATATGACTGTATTTGTGTGGGATAAAACCCATTCAAAAAAAAGGTTCGTTTCAAAAAGAGGGATAACACTAAATTTACAATTTCCTTTTTTCGCTTTAAAAGATCGTAAGAACTCTTAAATATTCTATTATAAGCTATCTAAAATGTCAACAAATAGACCATTGGATAACAATACGTAATATTAATAGATAATTAAAAAGTGGCTGAAAATAAGTTAAAAATAATTATAGATCTTGCGCTTGTTAGCATCTAGCTTGTGTGGTTTAGAAAAAAAAGAAAAAATAAATGGGGAAAAACCTAACGAAAATCAAGTGCATTCAAAACTAAATGTATAAGAAAATTGAATGTTTTTTTTCCATGTTCTTGTTTTTTAAAATAAGTGTAATTATTCGTTGGTGGTTTAATTTGTGTGATTGATCTCTGAATCTCTTTCTCTACCTAATCTTACATAAGTTCTGAGATCGTCTGCTGTGACTCAAACGCTGCAGGCGATTTTAAATTTCGCCTTTAGAGATGGTCTGTAATATTTTTCAGATAAGGGTTGTCTTTTAGTATCTTGTAAGTCAGTCATAGTTTTAAACTTTGAGCAACAGCTTGTAACAGATATTCTGCATCAAAAAAAGAGACCATTCGTTATTTTCAAGCTCTTAAACATTTAAAAATCAAAGTAGTTCATTTAGCGCACCAATAAGTTTTTCCAAAACCAACAACATACCTGACCGTAGTTGATGCGGTTGTCAGCCCCTGGTGAGAACACCAGCTCTTCTCCATGTCCTTGAAGAAGGAAGACTTTTCTTGCCGAACAGATGAAACGTGTCAAAAAGAACAATGTGTCTCATAGTAAATGAAGACCTTGAACCAAGAGGTTATTGAAAAATAGTTGGGCCATTTGCTTACGAAGGAATTAAAGCATCAGAGGTATCTTAAAGCAAAAGCACTATTGTGGGAATACGCTCATAAAACCCACAGACGAATTCTGTTTACTGACGAGAATATTTTTGACATTGAATAATCTTTCAACCAGGGACATCTTAAGGCATGGGCCAACTCTTCTCGTTCTCGACTCAGCCTTAATAAGATAATAATTCAAATAATTTCAGCGGTCAAATGTTATTTCCGGTTGTATTCTCCGAAAAACTGGGAAGTTCGGATGATATGTCAACTGTCTACATGTGATCACCATCGTCCATGTACAGAACTCTCCCTACCATCATTCACCATCATTACCCATTCAGTCAAAAGGCGGCAATTGGTCAAGTCGGCTTATGCGATTGTAAGTCATGTACATTTATTTGTTTCGGATTATTGTTTGTACGAGTATTTGAGTATTTGACAACGTATGCTATGTACTGCCTACTTTTAAGGGTCACAGGTGGGGCCTACATTTGTGCAGGGGCTCAAGCCCTACTTTTGAGTAGGGGCCCAAGTCCTCTAGAAATCTTAAGACATCCCTACTTTCAACCCCCAGAATGACCATGTATATGCAAGGAGTGCTCAAGAAGTTGAAGAGGAAAAAAATATGCTTGCAGAGAGCTTATTATTCGATTTCCATAATGATTTGGTGGGGTGTTAGTTATGAAAGCGTCTCAGAAATTAATTTCTGAGAAAGAAATTAATTTTTCCGCCTGAAAGGAGTGAAAACCATTGAAAAGATTTATTCGAACACTGTAACAGAACCAATATTGAAAACCCTGTACGTGAACCTGTTCAATGGAAATGGTTGGACTTTTCAACAGGACTCTGCTCCTACTCATGAAGCGAAGACGAAAGTGATTCAACGGGAATGTGCCAGATTTAATAGAACACGAAGATTGGCCTTCCAGCAGCACGGATTTAAATCCACTGGACTGTAAATTTTGGTCAGTATTGGAGGCAAACTTGTGCCAAAATCTCCATTCCAAATTAGAACAGTCTTAAACGTTTTTTAAGGAAAGTAGCGGTGGAAATTCCAATGGAGGTGGTGCGTGTCTCGATAGATGATTAGTGTAATATATTGAATTTACAGGAAGTACTTTCGTATTTAATATTAAAAAGTTTTTAATTTTAAATCCTTTATAATTGTGTCAGAACTTATAGCCCAACTAGATATTTATGTTTTTTATTTGATTAGGAGACAAATAAGTATACATAAGGAAAATCAGTGCCTTATATCTTATCATTCTATGCATTCGGTTTACTTATATCCATAAAGATAGTAATTGTTATACCTTTTTCAGTTATTTTACAACGCATTTGTAATAAAGGAATAAGGAAAATAATTTTTTGATGTTGTATCTCGGAAAATCTTAATGTCGATCTTTTTAAATCCATTTTCAGTATTTCTTTGATAATATTATTTTAAGAAAAATTAAATTCGAAAGTTATTAACTGAAATTATGCCATTTATATTTATAAATTTCATTGTGCAACTTTCAGTTAACTTTGTATCCTGATATGTTTCTTAAGTTTAAATATAGTAAAAGAAGTTGATTAATATTTTATTGGCGTGGAAATGCAAGTTTAATTTATTGACTAAAATGAATCAAAATAAAAAATGGCTCCTCACCATATTTGTTATTAAGACTATTATTTTCATTCAATTTAAAGTATGTAAAGAAAACTAATGTTTAATTTAAAGCGAATAATAACAGGTTAACATTTGAAATTTAATTTTAGTAAAGAGACACAGTGATTATAAAATTTATATAGGGAGAAATAGAGTCAGAGAGAATTGTGTCACAATCAAAATATATCTACTTCTCTAGCTCCAATCAAAATGATATAAGTATTTTTAATGCAAAGACTTATTAACCGATTATTTATTTTTATTTCATCTTACTTAATTATCATTTAATTAATCTACATTTAAATTACTTAGGTTTCTAAAATACACTCCCACAATGTCTTAATCAATTGGAACATCTTTTTCCTCATTGTATAAAAAAATACTTTCAGAAATCTGATATATTTTGTGGAATGCTGTTGTTTCATTGGTCAAACTCAGAAATCAATCCATTTACATCAGGTCAATCGCCGAAGAGAACAATACTTCATCAAAAAGTAAAAATTTAAAGTTAAGATATGACAAGGAGTCAAAAGTTAAAATATGCAAAGCCATAAGGATCGAAAATGAAAAAATATAGAGAAAGAGCCATCTTGTGATAAGCATGAGCCTCCTGGTCATTCAATACTGAAGCAAACACCACCTCTATGTTCTAAATTAGGACCAAGGTCCAGGGAGACGAGCAAGTGCTGTTTATTCATAATGACTATTTTACAAATAAGGCATAAGCAGTTTGTTAATACTCCTATTCGACAGAAGTGTTCGACTAAGACAGTGGTCGACAAACCTTGGCTCTTTACTAAGACGGTTGCGTCTCTTCAAGCTATATGATTTTTTTTAAAATAATTATATCTCCTAAAAACTATTCTTTTTTCCCTTTGTAATTATCTATTAAGAAGCCTAGTGGCTGAGTGGTAGTGCATAGCGCTGCCACACCACATTTCCGAGGTTCAAACCTCGGGTTGGGCAAGGTCGACTCAGCCTTTCATCCCTTCTGTGGGTCGATAAATGTGTACCAACCTTGCTTGAGAACTTAACACTGAGGGTTTCACCTCAGACTAACCTCCTGATCGGAACATCTGCTCATGCACCTCATTGCCCAAGGTCACGTATACTGATTTAGGCACAGTAAGCCTTGCCCCTCAAGGGATGTTGCGCCACCGAGTTAAGTTTATTATCTTTTTGAAAAGTTTCTTATTTGCGTCTCCAATTAAACATTTGACAGACTTAAGATTTCTGTATTAATTTTTTCTCATTGACAAAGTGTACAAAATATCGGTGAAAATATTACACTAAAGCAGTAAAAATCTAATTTATTGGTAAAAATACCACCATAGGCGGACACTCCTTTAAATGATTTCCAACAACATTTGCTTGTTTGCATACATGACTTAGGAATCACTCTTAAATATGAGCAACAGATAAACATAAGCTCCCATCACATTCCACATTTTGCGATATGCTTAAGGATTAATAAAAAGAGAGTTGAGATGGCTTTTATATGCGGGAATAATCATAATCTCAATTTAAATTTTTAATGCAAGCAGAAAATTTCAGAATAAAGTTCTAACTGTATTATTTGTCAAATCATTTTTCTCGATGCTTGGAGTCTCAATTCCAACATTAGAATATTTTGGAAATGGTTGTTCTTGCATTGAGTAGCAGAAACAAAAATATCTTCGAAAGTTCTTGGTTTTGGAAGGAATGGAAAATGTTACTTTGTGTAAAGCTGGAGCACGAGAGTCTTGATCGTGAATGCTTTCAATGACTCCCCATTCCCTCCTGATAACGCGTATTTTTCTCTTTGTAAAAATAGTTCTTGGGTAAATGGCTCTTTGAAACCTTAGTTAACTTGGTTCATTTACAACTCGACTCTTCTTTCAAAAAGTTTGCCAACCCCTGTGCAACTCATTCCAATCATCCTTAATATTCTCCCAAAGTCTACCCTTCGATTTAATCGGTAATTCTGTGTTGTGTGTGTTTGCTGTATAATATTTTCTCGTATATTTCTCCTAAAGGAATCCAAAGGAATGGGACCACATCCAACAAATATCTCCGTACCTTTCTTTGCCAAAATAGATCTGCTTTTTCCTTACCTTCAATATCTACATGGAATGGTATCCACCGGAATTCTACGGTTTTACCATTCATATTTAGTTCCCTGATATCTTGTTTTATTTTCGTCTTCAAAGGAAGCTGGGGGAAATGCTCAAGAGCTATTGCCTCCATGACCGATCTAGAATCTACAAGAATGACGGTCTTTGTAAAAGACTGAATTTTAAATTACAAATTAGACATGACTAAAAAGACCTCATGTACTTCCACATTTAAGTTTGTAAAGTGTTGGCTCACTGGAGCATTATTCTGTGCAAAAAACTTAAATATAGAGGAGAATCGAGCATTATGGAATAGTCAGGAAATATGGAATACCAAGGTTTTGGCTCTGTTTGTAGCTACTAGTAAGTGGGAAAATCTTGAAGTACTGAAGAAAGACTCTCATGACGCATTGCAGTGATAGTTGACCACTTTGCCATACCATTTGCTACAAAACAAAGTATGTTTTGCGATTTTCAAAAATTTTTACACGTATGTTTTCAAACATTTTAATCTACTAGTACACTTGCAACTTGAACATTAAAGTTAAGCATATAATGTACATTAAAGAATTGTTGTTTGTGTGTGTAATACTGGGTCGCTTTTTAGCTGACAATGTTTTGTCCTTCAGTTTAAGGGTTCATTTTCCAAGATGGTCTGTTGGGAATTATGGAATACTCTAGATATTCCAAAATACCCAACTCATTCTATTCTGTTGTATCCTTTGCAATAGACTTCATGCCATCAACTAAAGAGTCAGAAAACAAAGACGCTGAATGTATTTTCAGTAACGGAAAATTCTTCGAAGATCAATGAGGGAAAATTTGGATTCAATGATTGAGCTGTTTTCTGTGGGTTTACCTTGACTATAGTGGACTAAGAATTTTGTTAATAAATTCGAAACAGAAAAATGACATTCATGTGAAAAAAATAAATATTTTTTGACGTGATAATTCTTTACACTAGTGATAGTTTTCCCATGATGATTTTGGAGACTTTTATCAAAGACCAGTAAAAGTACTTCTAGAAATATAAATGGTAATCCATAATACTCGAATGTCATCTATACCTGCAGTATTTTGTGGAATGTCACTGAATACATGAGAAGAGTAAGATTAGTTAGAAATTTTAGAAACTAAGCTAAATTGTATACGTAGACGTCTTAGTTATAAAATTATATAACAGCTGGAAAATTTTTATTTTTGCAAGCGATTTTAGAATTTAATTTTGCCAGACAGACTGCATTTCACAGAAGTGAATCCATTTTATGAATGATTTCGAAATGATACATTTTTTCTCATGAACCTTTAGTTTCAGGAATTTTAATATCATCTTCATCTACTTCAATGTAAATTAATTTCTGCAATTTTAATAAAAAATTACATTTTAATAGATGGTTATTTTTTAATCATTAATCAATTTAAATTAGTTTTCTTCAATGAGAAGTATTGTGTTAATATTATAATTTAGATTTCTTTAGATAATTTTTCTTTATTGATAACTTAGGATTTATGGAGGATTTTTTGTTTTGTTTTTGTTGTTGTTGGAGGTGGGAGATTTTTTTCTTATTCAGTCTTTATAGTATTAAAATAGTAGAATCGCGCGGGGGAAACTGTAGCGTCTGTTTTATTTATTTATTACTTTAAAATGGATATTGTGGCTTCTCAAAGTATTTCAAACGTTGTTTTCGAGTATGATGAAATAAAAATATTATTTCCTACTTATGTAATCTTTTGAAAAATATACCTATTGTTTTGTAGGCTATCACAATTGAACAAAAAAAAATAAACAAAGATAATTATCCATAATTAGATTTTTTATTGAATTAATGGCACTTCATGGTACTATTCTTCTTAAATTACAAGAAGATACGTATACATAAGTGATCTTTGCATATTTTAGGAATTAAGCTTTCATCTGGTTATTTTTTAAAAGAAATACACAAATATGAAATAGTTAAGGTAGTGGAAAGCAGGCATGCCACTAGTGAATAACTGACATAATAAAAAAACTTTTCTAGAACATGAATGTAAAAATTAATTCTAGTGAAACGTAAGAATTTAAAAATCCAATATTTTAAAAACTAATATTTAAATATTTTGAGTAAAACTTCCCCTATTCACACACACAAACACAATTCTACAATATAAAACACAGAATAGTATAAAATTAAAATTCAACGGGTTTTTTTGTGCTTGTTATTTGTAATACTCTACTTCTAATTATAACATTAAATATCATTTATAACTATCGTTTATATCATTGTTTGTCTACAAGTAAATTAATTCTTATTAATTTTAGATTATTTATTTGTATGTAGCTATTTTTAAAGTCTTATTTTTTATTTCAAATATTTTGTAACAATCGTCTGTCTTTTAAAATCTAATCAGATAACTAATGTATCTGTAAAACTATCGTTTGCAGATCACAAATAATTTAATTAAGAGATTATTATTTCTTATGCAGTTTTTGGAACTATGTATCCGGTTATTAAAATTTATTATATTTAAATTTTAGAATTATTTAATTTAATTGTAACCTTGGAATATAAGATTGAAGGCTTTTTCAACGATCGCATGCGATTATAGGATTATAAAGAAGTAAAAACCCATGATAGAGCATGGCCAATCATGTTTTTGACGAGTGTAAACGCCAGAACTGTCTAGATTGTTCCATTTGGTGTCTTTTATCTTTATACAAATATGGGTGTCATATGCACACAAAAAAATGTTCTCAAGAAATTAAATGTGTTTGTTTACATATAACTAACACTTTAAAAAGTTGCACATTACTTCTATTGTGAAGAGAAAAGAAGTACAATTTCAGAAAAAGTCTATCAAAACTGACAAATGCAATAAAATATTTTAATACTCTAGTAGTACCCTTAATATTCGACAATATTTTTAATACATAATATTTTAATTATTTAATATTGCTAACACTTTATCAAGACTGACCATATTGGATAGTTTTTCTTTTCCACGATTTGCACTTCAACAAATCTTCGTAAGTCGCTTTAAGAGAACTTCAGAATGTTCCAAAATTTTCCTTTTGTATTCAGAAATTTGTGGAAATTTACGAGCCGCTTTTTTCTCTCTCAATAAATTTAATTCGGTAAAACCAAAAGTATATTTATCTCTCTTGCTTTGAGGAAACTAAAATCTATATTCTCAGAAACAACTTCGTATAGTAATACATAATTTAAAATATTTTTTAGTTTTTTTATCCTCCGTGTATAGTCAACAGATGTTTATTTTTAAAATAATTTATATTTTGTAAGCACTCTGTTATTGGTTATAAGTCACAAAATCGTGTCGATTTTCACAGTTGCTCTTTTTTCTTCTTTTTTTTTTGTACAAAACCGTGTTTAAAATAGATACGTTTGTTGTAAGAATATGAACCGAAAAACTGGTTTTTGAATATTAATGTTACCATGTAATTCATCTCAGATATCGATCTTCGCAAGGAAAAAGATGAAGGAAACGAGTTTTAGAAATATTATTAGATGACCTTCGAGTGATTACAATGAAGTAAAATAGACAGCATTCTAATGAAAAAGTAACTATAGAAGTGTCTATTGTAAATTTTCCTTTTTGTTTCAGCATGTCTATTTTGAAAATTTGAACTATTTAGAAGTGTTCTATTTTCTAAGTTTTATAGAGGTAGAGACATTTTAATATGAAAATCCTTCTGTTTGAGCGAGTACTGCACATTATTTTCGAAATCGCACCATTTTTATTTTTTATTCAAACAATAACTTTTCGAGGTAACACATCACAAGAACTGTTCTGTTCTAAGTATCGGAATCCCTGGCGATGATTCTTTGTCAGGTGTAATAAAAAATTTATTTTAAAAGAATATTAAAGACGTGTTGGATCAAACACTAGATTATAATTTTTGCTATACATATAATGATAGTTCCAAATAAAGTGGTAAGGAATTATAATGCAATAAATATACCGAGTATTCGAAAAGCATGATTACACTTTCAAAATTCAATGACAAATAAACAAATATATTCACGTAGGGTTTTTCTTGTGTTCTATAAAAGAGTACACAATTTTTTTTCGCAATGTTTTGTTGTACGATTTCAACATGCGCACCAATAGTCGTGCGCAACACATCGAGTCTATGCGCAGGGAGGTCTTAACACTTCTTGAAGCCCTGGGCCTCTACGCAAAAGTAGGCCCTGGGTCCCTACACAACTGTAGGCCCCATCTATGACCCTTAAAAGTACACAAACTGACATAGCACACGTTGTCAAATACTCGTAGAAGCAATAATCCAAACAAATAAATGTGCATGATTTACAATCGCACAAACCGCTCGACCGATTTCCGCCTTTTGACTGAATGAGTAATTATGATGTTGGTGGTAGGCCTTGACCTATACATGGACGAAGGTCATCACATGTAACCAACTGACATATCGTCTGAAATTCCAGTCTTTTGGAGATACAACCGGAAATAATATTTAATTGTTGAAATTATTCGAATCATGATTTTATTAAGGATGGGTTGAGAACGAGACGAGGCCCCTTTGTGACCAAGGCCCTGGGCCAGGCCCAGTTGGCTCATGCTTAAAAGACGTCCTGTCTATGCGAGTAACTTCATCTCAGCTTCTGCCAGGCGGCCAGGTTTTGTTTTTAACACTACGCTACATAAATCTTCATGCCACTTTTAAATGTGGAACTTGAAAGTGGACTTCGTTTTTAGGTATCCCGAAATTTACGCTGTACATGTGCTTCAGATTTACTTTCGATAAGCCATGCTACAGCTTGCGCTTGTTCTTGCGTTAAAGTCAGTTTAAAACGAGAATGTTGCACCATCTTGTTTGCATTTCATTAAACAAAACTTTAATCTTTTCTGTATGGAACATAAAATACTGAAATAAATTTCTTTGCTTGTTTATTTTTAATTAATTTTTTGAAAGTGTAGTTATACTTTACGAACACCCTGTATACAGTGAAAATTGTTTTTATATAAAATTAAGGAGGCTGATTTTTTTTTTTTTTTTTTTGCTTTAAAAAAAATTTTGTGTTGAGCGATATTTCAAAATTAGAGTATATTTTATTTACATATATGTGTATAATGCATGCATTTAATAAAAATCAATGAAACAAAACCTTCACAAGAACTTAATGAAATTTAATACAAAAATGTTCAAGTTCTTTTTTTTAAAAAAAGTTGTATGAGTTTTTAAAAAATAATCTGATATTTTTTCCTTTGCACTGCCTTTTTTAGCATCAAATTCTCAACAAATTGCTGGATGTCGACTATTATGCTATTCATTTCACTATTGGAATGTGCGTCTATAAATAACTGTACATACTTTTCATGATGTTCCTTATTTCGGATGATGTGGGAACAGGAGCTGCATTATTCATTTCATTTTCGTTGTCGGAATCTGCATCAATGATATCTTTTGAGCTTTGAACAAACTCCAAAATGTCTTTGTCGGCATAATTCGGACTGTACACCAATTATCATCATCTACTGCTACGAAATCTTCTGATGGAACTGAAGGACAGTCCATCCGGCTGGTGTTTTCCGTATTTTGTTTATTCCCAAAAGAAAAATCTTTTCGTGTTAAGCGATTTTCGTTTCACGTTAAGAGAAAAAATGCATTAAAATACATAGCAGTTTGTCGGCACCGTTGTATTATTTCGTGCTAACCGATATTTTGTCTTGAGCGTTTTCGTGTTAAACGTATTATACTGTAATTC
>BMAO01026671.1:0-22162 GCA_019973975.1 Trichonephila clavata
AACTGACTTTCAGATTCACATGGACTCTGTCACACCTACAGCGACCTATCTAGGCTCCAGATAACGAGCATTCCAATGTCTAACGTAGCCTGATCCGGGTATAATAGCGACCTTAAAAGGATGATAAAATTAACCAACCTAATTTTAAGAACATTAAAAAACTATAGGAATAGTTTTAAGTAAAAGTAAAGCGTGTTTTTCATTTTAAATCTATTAATATTGGTGGCTTTTACGCAATTGAATCGTTTCCATTTAATGATGATTTTCAGCTGTATTACACCTAATTAAAGCTTGTACAGGGACTTGAATGTTTGGTTTTTTTCGGTTGGTCGGACACTGTATATATATAATATATAAACTGCAAATTTGTAAAAATGTAACACAAAATATCCAACTGCAGCTATTCACCGTCTTCCAACGTTATTATTTTAGTGCGCAATATAGTAATATTAGTAAAAACTAATTATGGATAGTTTTTATAAATACATTATCTACTTTTTTTGGCGAAATTTTTGTTTGGCCAGCCGAAAAATATACCAATTGTATTTTGGAAAGAGATAATACATATAAGAGGCAGAAAATAAAGCGTTTAGTGTTAGAAATAATGACAACTAGTAATATTATACGCCAATAGTCTTCATTTCAATGCATTAGTAGTTTATCTTGCTTTGTATTATTTTATTAACTACCTTGAAAAAAATATGTCTTATATGTGTTATTTAGTAAAAAAAAAGTATGGTTTTATTTTGCAGCTCAATTTATTAGGGTTACAAATAGACACATTTTTTCCCCTTTTACTACAAAAATAACAACTGTTTCAGTAAGAATAAATGCTATTTCGAGCATACACTCACTGCTTAAACAGTGCATTCTACGCCAAAAAAGTTTTTTTCGAGGAAATTTATATCGGGACCGGGGTGTGCTAAAAAAGTTGTGAAGATACATAACTGTTACATTTTACGTGCATATTCTGTATGAAAGTACAATTGTTTGGCCATTTTATCTACTGCTCAATGCTTCATACAAAATTTAAGCTACTGAATATGACAACTGTTTTTTAATCAATTTCGCATAGTAACTTAAGAAAGTCCATTCTACTTTTTTGTAAAAATATAAATATTTCTTATATTTTAGGTAACTTAAAATATGAATTGCATTAAAACATATAAAAATGTTCAAAACTTGAAAAATCCGTTCATAAACATTTTGTTTAGAAAAGACTGCATTTTCATACTTTTTTAAACTTTTTCAGAAGTATTGTTTCCTTTTCATTTTGATATTTTAAGTATGTAACAATTCCTGTCACAACAGATGTAAGTGTACATTCCAGCCATCAGAAATGCTCTCTAGCAACCACCCTCCAGGTGAGGGGACAACGAAGTTTCTGTAAACAATTATCCATATTCTTTGGCCATTATTTTTGTTAATGATAGCTGTTCTTTTTAAACTGAATTATAAATTAATAAATTATTATTACATTCAAGGAGACTTAATGGAACCTAACCGTGCAATTACCTAATTTAGAGAGTGAGTTTAATCTTTTTACGTCATATAAACTGCAAGTATATGTATAAATATATAAATAATAAAATAATAAAAGACAAATTGTAATTCCTACAAAGGTAAAAATGAATGAAATTTGTTTAAAAAAACATTATTAAAACCCGCAAAAATACAAGTAGACATAAAAAAGCAAGATACTAAAATGGAAAACTATCGTGATTTCTAGAGCTTTCACTGAATTAGGACGGTGAAATAGGATTAAGCTTCTTGAAAATGGTCATTTCCCCCCATCCCTGCAGAACATTTTGGCATAATATAACATAATATTATTTAACATTTCCCTTACAGTTATAAACTCGTTTTATACATTTTAATTAATAAATCAGAAAAACCCCAAAATCCTTATATCTGATTTCTTGGAGTGTTTTATGTGTAGTTGGATACTTAATTTATTTATTTTCATATCAATCGGAAAGAATTTCTGTTTTCCGGCAGTACGTGTCAAACCTTGCAGTTTGACTTAGAGAGGAATGAGGATACGTACAAGAGAAAAAACATTTTTCTTATTTCTCGCATAAATACAAAGGAATAGTATCTTATCTCTAAAGAACGACGGGGAAAGGAGAAACTATGCCATCATAAATACGGATATAACGCGGTTGTTTTTCCTTTCGCAATTTTTACGCATCAATGCACAAGGTATAAAAATGGAATCCGTTACTGTAATATCCAGAAGAAATAGATGAGACTTAAGGCCATTTTCTCAGCAAGAGAGGTATTTCGCACATTTCTTATTCTCTTTCTCTAGCAGTTATTCAAGATCACTAGTTCTCTTTGGTTTCCTCTCCTAAAAAGATTTTTTTTCTCTGAAATGTTTTATTTTTCTTTTCGTTCCAGTCCTCTTTTAAAATAGACACGTCTTCTTCCCCCCTCCAAAAAACCCCTCTCTTTTTATTCCATCTTTTTTACTTTTCCCACCACAACTATCTGTACAGTTCAAATTTCAATAAAACCGCACGTTTCCTGAAACAAGTTCTATAAAGACACATAAACCATTATCAAAGGTTTTGGAAAATTCGCTCTTTTGTGCGTGTTCTGTTGGGGACCTTTCTTATTATTTATACGATTCCCTTTTTATTATTATGGATGCACTTTTCTCATAGCTATTGAGTGTACATTTATTTTTTGGTGGTGTCTCCTTCTCTCTCTCTCTCTTAGTGCTCCTGTTTTGTGGAGGTTATTACTTTTTTGGGGGTAAACACTGACTTGGAGGTGATAAACAGGATTGAGGATCACGTCTTGTTCAGAAACTGAATCTGAGGCGAGCAAATCAATGAAGGAGCTAGGAATTTTTGAAATGCGTGTTGTTTTATTTTTTGAAAAAGTCACACAGACTTTTTTTTCTTTTATATTTTTATTCTTCTATTCTCTTTTTATTTCTTAAAATTGCTCTACAGAGGATTGAATAACAATTCGAGATAAGCTGATTTTTAGCAATTCGAAGTAAAAGAACATCCTTTGCTTGTCCTTTTTATTTAATTTTGTTTTTATTTATATTTCTCGTCTGTCTTATTTTTTCTCTATAAAAATGGCGGTATTCCTTTTTTTTAACAAACGAAAGGACCCAAATATATACAGCTGCTAACTTTATTATTGTACATTATTTTACTTAAATCCATTGAAATTTTTTTTTAAATTTGTGAATTAGATTGCTAATGCTTTTGTAGTGTCTTCTTTGAAGATTTGAACCATAAATCTAAAATAATCTCATTAAAACAAGTTTTTAAAAATAAATATATATGCTTAAAAATTCTTTTCCATGCTATAAATTTTGAAATATGGTCACACTAACCAATAAACCTTGCCTTCAAGTTCACAGTGTGAGGTAAACTTTAAAAAATAAACCAAAAAGGAAAATTGAAGTGGACATTATTTCTGTGTGTCATACCAATAAAGACCCGCTCGTTAGAAAGGATAATAGAAATCTATCTAGACCAGAGATTCTCAAAGCCCCCCCCCAGGGAAGTGGAATAACCATACATGGGCGTAAGCATATCAAAAAGTCGAAAATAAAATATTATTTAAAATAATATAGTAATTTACTCAAAGGAAGCAAATAAAATACAATCCGGAATAATAAGAAATAAAATACACGTTTAAGCTGTATAATATACTTATAAAAGCATCAATAGTGCGTAATGTATCTGATAATTAATTTATCAATACTAAATTAAGAAAAACTTTAATAATATTACTAACTCCCATGAGCTTGCCCCCCCCCATATACAAAATTATATACCAAATTTAATTACTTATCTTGATAATTCTTGTTGTCTGTAATTAAACTTTCGTTGTTGCTTTAGGTCAAAGTGCATTATTATCGCCTTCAATGCATTGTTATTCTGGGAGTGGAACGATGAAAATTATGACTGAAAATAGTATCACAAATATTGAGAAAGTTAATATGGAGACTCAAACTCCGTACAAAGCGTGAAGGTGTGAAGTTCAAGATTGTAAAGTTCAAGTGTCAAATCTCACTTGTCCGAAATACGTCAGGTGACATTAAAAAAAAACAATTAGCTTACCAATTATCAATTGAAATGCTTTATATGTAAATAGAAAAACTTTTATGATTCATATGTTATTGGAAAATTGTAAGTTATTAGATTTTTTTATTTACAAAATATATGCACATACGAACTTATTGAAAAATAATCAGTATACATTTATTTGATCGCATGAATTTTTCGTTCTTTATCCAGTTTTCCCAAATAAATTTACCGATTTACAATATACACTACAGAAAACAAAAGTACAATTTAAAAAAAAGTAGAATCTAATGTAATGTATTGCAATAATTTATTTTCGCTCTTTTTCTTACAATAAATATTACATTTTGTAACCGGAAATCAGAAATTTTCCTTTTTTCTGGATTCAATGCAAAATTTAAGCAAATGTAAAAGTTGTTCTGGTTTTGGTAAAGAGTTTCTCATTATTTTTTTCAGGAACTACTAACGAAGCCGAACCAGAGTTTTCTGAAGCCATACCCAACATCACAATTCCAGTTGGAAGAGATATCCAGTTGCCATGCATTGTCGACAATTTAGGCTCTTACAGAGTAAATACATTTATATTATTTTATAAGTTTCTATCTTTCTATGTTTTTACACAGGAAATGATATATGTATTGAAACATATAATGAGATGATCGTATTTATTAAAAGTATGTTATTTCTTAAAGTAGTAATTTTAATTATATGTTTTAAATTATATTTATAAGATAGCGCTTCTATAAAACTGGGGGGCGTGCCCTTTTAGAGAAAAGTAATAATCTTACTGGGGGGGGGAGGATATCGAAAAGTCGAAAATTAAAGATTATTTAGAAAAAAATATTAATTTACTGAAAGAAAGCAAATCAAAATATATTCTGATATAATAAAAAATAAAATACATATTTGCACTAATATAATATAATTATAATTGTATGAGTACCGCACAATGTATTTGATAACTAATTCATCAATACTGAGCAAAGAACAAGTTTTATAATTACTAGTGACCCCAGGGCTTATCATATGCAAAATTCAATACGTATCTTTATAATTTGTACGGTTTATAACTAAAATTGTAGCTTTACATTAAAGTACACTATTATTGAATTCAATACATTCTTATTGTATGGAGGGAGGAGGGTTGAAAATTATGATTGAAAAATGGGTCGCGAATATTGAAAGTTTGAGAAGCATTGTTTTAAGATAAGATCGATTCAATTTTCAACACATTTGTCTAATTGTTAACAAGCATTACAATTTTTTTTTCTTTTTTTTGCAAACTAAGTCATTTTATAAGCTCATAGAAGTTAACAGTATTTTTTTATATAATAGTTTATTGAACATGATAACTTATGTCATTGTGATAGGAATAAAAAACTAAAAGTAAGTTATTTCGAGGTATAGTTTCAATAAATATGACATATTTTGTTCTTTTTTCTTCCAATATCATCCATAATTAACGTAGTATCTATGACTTACTTATTTTAACTTAATTATTTATTTTTTTTATCAATTTTTTACAAAATTCAATGAATAATTTCTTTTGAAGAAAATACATTAATTATTCAGAAATGCTTGCGCACACATATTTCAGTTCTTCATAGCTTTATTATTTAAATATTAAAGCGAATAAAATACGCTGCTAGTTTTTAAATCATAAAATGAATCTACACGTGACTTAGAGCTTTTCATTTGATCTCTAGAGGAGATTAGATTCATGGAATATGTAAATCATTTAGTATTTTTGATCTATTTTCAAAAATAAATTTTGTAAAAAGAATTTATGCGATTTATTTAATATCTGCGTGTGATAAAATTATATTTATGTAATGTTTTAATTATGTTAATGTTCTCATGATATAACTATGAAAGTACGTGCATTTCAAACTATGAGTGTAAGGAAGGTTTAGAAGGCCAAATTATTTTTACAAAGGAAGTTAAAAAAAAGCTTTATAGTTAACAATTCTTTGCTAATTTAGTTTTGTTAACAGATTTTTTTTTTATTTATGGCATTAAAACTGATAACAATTTTTTTTGCGATACTTCGTTATTATGTGACTAGAAATAATTTATAAGTATAAGCACAGTAAAAGGGTATTTTATATATATACATATATTTAATATTTGTTTAATGCATTCCTTTCAATTCTGCTTGTGAAAAAATAATTCCCAGTTTACGCTTAACAATCATAGTACCTTAAAAATCATTACTCAAAATTTCTCTTAACACATCGCACAATTTCTTATATTTAGCCATTCTTGCCATATTAAAATTAAGAGCTAGGAAAACCTTTCATTTTATCACTTGAAAATATAATGTATCATTTAAGGATAAAATTATATCAATGTAATATTTTTCATACTCACAAAATGACATTCTAACGTATATTCACTTTGCTTATTTAATAAAGTATGTAAGAGAAGTATTTGTTTATCCACTGGCCGTTTCTTGACTTTTTGACCATTTGACGTAGTGTCTCACAGTACCGACTGATAACGGCGTCAGTCGGAAAGAGAAGTAAAGAAAGGAAAGGAGGGCGATTTAGTGAATCTGACGTCACACTGGTCAGCTATTCGAGGGCCTTTGGAAACGACTTCGTAATTTTGAACCAGCAGGCTTGAGCAGGCATCCCCACTTCTAACTTCCACACCACACCTACGGGAGGACGTTTGAGTCCCGAAATATTTAAAGTGCATTGGCTTCCTCAGCACGACGGGTCCTTACCTGTACTAGGCTCGAATTCTTTACACGCCGGCTACGAGTCCGTTACCATGACCACTAGGCTAATTTGGCCACATGAAGGAAGGAAAGAAGTCGGGGGAGTGAAGTAGAGTAGAATGGTCATTGGAGCATATGATCTCAGATGAGGTCTCCGTCCCCTATCTTGAAAATAAGTGAACATTTAGAATACACTTGCCATGTTTAGAGGAAATTGGGAAAATGGATGAAAAAATTTTTTAATTAAAAATAAATAATACATTAGATTGCGACCTAAAATAATAAAAATATAAAGAAAAATTTCTGGAGCTATTTTTGTTTGTATTGGGATGTTGTGAGTATGAGTGGAATACTATGTCGACCACGGCCTAGCTCCGTTGCCAGTGGCTAGCCTACAGCCAGCTTAATCATTGGGGGAAGTGAAGTAAAGGAATACAAATACAGGAACACCTCATTAATCCAGATGAACTAAATTCTCTAGGTCGTTTGCATTGATAAAGGTTGAAAAATAAACAAAATAATCTATAAAATGAGTCACAGTTCATAGCTAGGTACTCTAGATATCAGAGAGCATGGATTAAGAATTGAGGTAAACCAGAATGGTTAACAATTGCAAAAAATAGAGTTCAAGTCATTACATTACCTGTCGGAAGTTTATTAATTAGAAAAAGAAACTACTTAAAACATGATGTTTTATATTTATTATATAATGGTGAATTTATTTTAAAAATAATTATTCCGTATAAGTGATGCCCAGTTTATCAGAGCCTGGCTTAAAGAGCGTTTACTGTACAAAAGAGCATTGGCAGATTTTGAAAAGATTTTTGATTGGTAAAAGTGTTATTTTGATCTAGCTACATTTAAAAGTAAAACGTAAATATCATAATGCACATAAATTATTAATAATATGTGTTTTATAATTCTGAATTAAAAGTTAAGCATACTTTTATATCGTCCCATTCCCTCCACGACTCTCCCACACACGAGACATTATAATTGAAAATTCTCATTATCTTCAATACTTCTATTATATATATTCAAATTTATTATTTAGCAAGCATTTTTTACACATCAAAAAGTTCTTTTGGAAAATATAATTATCTGTTTAATATGCCTGTATTGTATTTCAAGAAACCTTTCTTACATAAATTCACAACAAAGATATGTTTTAAAATATTTTATTCAACAGTAACTATAATGATTTGAATTTAAAAAAATGTATTTCTTTTGAACTTTCATTTTATTTATATATGCTTCTGAATAACCCAAATTCTTTCGACAGCAATTTTTTCTCAAAAACGGTCATTAAGACAGCAGAATGTTATGGATATAAAAAACATATATCTTTAAATAATATATATTGTGCTAGAAAAAGAAATTGCGCAGTGTTTCTTCATTATAAATTTACATTCTTTATGAAGTATGGCATTACACAAAACATTGCGTAGTCTTTATTAGCATCATTACAGATAGAAGTATTTTGAATAAACGTGAGTTTTTATGAATGGTTTATTTTAGTTCATTAGCTTTTTTTTATAACTCATTTCAGTATTTAGATATAAAACCTAATTTGTGATGCTCAGGGTATTTATCTTCCACATTTTCTTTAAATATTCAATACATTTATGAAATTTTGTTGAGATGCGATAAATATAGTAGTATTTTCTTACTAGTATAAATTATTTTTATTGAGGTAAGATTCCAGATATTCCAATAATGTTAGTCATTCCAGAATTTAAATTAATCATTTTGAAGGATATATGTGTTTTTTTAACCCATATTTCTCAATGCTAAGCAAAACCTGATTAAGTTTTTAAACGCCAAAACTTTTGATGAAAGAAATGCATTTAATGCAGTAAGCAATGATTTATATACATATATATATATATATATAATCTTCCAAAATAAACTTTCAGTGAAAAAGAAACATGTTTCTTTTCCAGTTACCATTTATAAACATCTGCTACACATAAGTTCCAGATTTGTTGGTTGTTTATTAACTTTACACTCAGAAGCAGCATGAGTGGTAATGGCGAGGTTCTTTGTAATTTGGAACCAAGTCGAATGATGAGAATCTGGAACCCCATTCCCCAAATTTTCACACTATGCCAACGGAAGGACCGACAAATTTAACGTGCATCATCCCCAAAAACAAGGCAGGCACAAAATGCCACTAAGACTGGCACCGTGTCTCGACACATACAATGCTGCAACGAATTCGTGACCAGGGTCATTTAGCAATCACGGTCAGAATAAGTCATATAATGCCGAGTATAACAGTGATATGTTATTTGTGGGTCATGATCCCTAAGGGGATTGCAAAGAATTAACGTTAGTTTACAACGTAGTAAGACCCAGTGGCCGAGAGTTAGTTTATCGCGCTTTCCCACCAGAGGTTCGGGGTTTTATTCTCGGGCTCGTCAAGGTCGATTCAACCTTTCATCTTTTCAGTGGGTTGATCAATGAAGACCAATCTTGCTTGGGAACTAAACATTGGGGGTTTTGATTCAAGCTGACCACCTGATTGGGACATCTGTTCATGCACTTCAGCGCCCAATGGCTACGCATACTGAGATGGGTATAGTAGGTTTTGGCCTTCATGGGCTATTATGTCACTGAGTTTATTTTAGCCTACAACGTTGTAACAACAAGACAGGATAATTTCTTTCATTTCATTTTGAACTTAAAGCTATACGAAGGTTATTGGTGACATATATCTTTATTATAAACCACAGTAAACTGACCACGACGATACCGGAGCTGAGATCCCACACACCAAACTTCCCCTCAATTGCACTGTGAAGTCTTTAAGATTGAAATATCCAGTGTGCATCAGCTTCTCTAAATGAAGGGCTTTCAGAGTGGCCCCAGGAATGGAATGACAACTCACTGACGCCCGCCACTGGCTTGTGTGACCACTCATCTGCAGCTTCCAGATAATTTTAGGAAGAGTAAATATATATTTCCAGCATGTGGTTACTGACTTGGCAAAGACTTGTCACGATTAGCAAGTTATCATGACCAATAACTCATGGAGATTTGTGAGTTCAATTCCTGGGGACACACTGAATCTCAGAAAGTACGATACATGTCCGAAAACTAAGTACCTTTTTGAGAAGACTCCCACATTTTTCTTTCGAGAAACAAAGTTTATTTTTTCATGAAAGTGAAATTGTAATTGTAATATTAACGTTGCACTGTTCAGCTACACAAGGGCTTTTGGTGACGGACCTCGTAATTTTGAACAATAATCAAGTGATGAGGACGACACCTGAGCTGGTACCCCCCTCTCCTAACAACTACACCATACGTTTGATCTCTCGACAGATTTGGCGTGAATCGCTCCCCTAATAGGCGTGTCTTTAGTGGTACTAGGCTCAAACTCGTGACATGCCAGCCACGATCCGATACCTTGACCTTTCGGCTACAGCGGCCACTTTACATGAAAGAGCATGTCGAAAACTAAATCCTTACATAGTTATCGCCATTGTTCAGACATTTGTCATATTGGGAAATCAAATTATCTACACTCTCTTAAAAGAAAGATGCCACTAACTCAGAGAACCACTGTTAAACGATGGTTTGTGGAAATTCTTATAAAACATTCTTATTTTGAAACGTTTATTTTCAAGAAGTTTACATTTACTTTTTCAAACAAACCATCACGGACAACAGAAGCCACTCTCCCGTCTGTTTGTGTTTTGTCATGATCATGGGTGTTCCCAGTACTAAATTGTTGAATCCACTTTCTCCCCATTCCATCACTCGTTTGATTTTACCCATAACGATAAGTTTCAACTGGCTAAAAATTATATTCAAAAAACGGATTACACAGAACAAACACCCTTCACAGTCGGAGGGAACTGCAATCATCTTAAGCATTTTGAAATGTCACCAACACTTTTAAAAATAATACAATATTGCTGCAATGGTGCCACTAGAATGAATATCATCCATAGTGACGTGTTTCAAGCGTTGTGAACTGCGATATTACAGCTGTGTTGGTGCAGTAAAACGAAACGATAATTTCAAGACAAGCCTCATAATATGGGGAAACTTTGATTCATCCCTTTCCTGAAATTCTGAATCACATCATTGAAACACTTTGTAAGCAGTTCCTTTTCGCGTAGAACACACCTTACTTTTCCGTACGTGAATCTATAAGTGGTTTCCAGTATTTAATACGTTTATAATTAATTAAATATATATTATTTATTGAAGGATAGCTCTATTATGAATAAAATTGGTATTTTGCGCCTATTTTTCTTCATAATTCCTTGCTAATTTTTATAATCATTTTTGTCTTTGCTCAGATATTACTCTAACCAGCCCCGAAAAAATAAAAATATAAGAAAAATAATAGCATAAAATGAGAACAATTTAAATCCATATCAGAATAATTCTTTTAAGTTTTTTCATATTATTTCCATACGTATTTTCTCTTTTCATAAGTTATGAATTAAAACGGAAAAATAACAGAACAATTTAACAATAACTCCGAAAGAATAGGCCCCCCCCCATTCTCGAATCAAACTTAATTCTTATTCTATTTTTAACAATACCACAGACTCCAAGTTCTCCATGGCGTAGTTTAATACAATTCTGCTTACCAATTACTCAGAGAAACGGAAATCAGCGCTACTAGATATTCCACATTATGCACGCTCTGCTGAACCCATCTTGGTATCTGTCAAGCAGCTGCTAGTATTATTGATGCAATATTTCTTTCACTGATATTATTACTAGGACAGATTTAATATGGTCCTTCTGTATCTCTGTTTTCTCTTGGAAATCGAGTGGACCTGAGAAGTTGATCCCCAGGATTTTCAATCAGGCGTAATGTATTATTAAAAGAACTTGGGATATATTGCCCCCCAGGAAAATACTTTGCTTAATGAACGCTCAGCCCATTCAGGGGCTCAGTGATGCGTAAGTACAACCCTTCTCGTACCCGCTCAGGTGGGTGGACTGCTGATGGGTCGATGAGAAATGAGAGAGGTAAGCTGATTTTAAAAACACTGGATAAAATGGTTACAATTCATCGGAGGCATGACTGAAGAGCCTTTACCGAGATCGATTTTCTGCTATTTGGAAGAGGGATTCCTGGGTTATTTCGAACGAAATTGAAAGGTCTGGAACTCATCTGTGAGAAAGTTGATGTTGTGGATTCTTTATTCTGGAAGGTTTCGAGTGGTTTGTTGTAAGAATAAATAATTGTTTTCCTTCGAGGTTTATGAAGAGATGATACAATCTTATCTCAGAAAGTTAAAATTTCCCCATTCTTATCCATTAATAATCATTTTTAGTTAAATTGAATCCAAAATCGATTTCTAAACGATAGCCGAAGCTGGTACGTCATGAGTTTGAATCGCAGTTCAACAAATGTCCTGGCATGTAGAGAAGTTAATGTTTGAAAAATCTGTTGAACTCAAAGTTCCCACGTAGGTATGGTGTAGCAATTTGGGGAGGATTTTAGCAGCTCAGGTGTTGTCCTCATCTCTTGACCGAGTCTCTAAGTTACGAGGTCCATTGTCAATAGCCCTCGAATTGTCTTCTAGTGTGACATTAACGTACATTCACTCATTCCGGAAGACGTCAGATGCACTGAAACATGTAAACATTTTTGGTAGCATTGAGAACTGCTCCATTTTTCCTCTTAAAAAATGACATTTTGAGTTTTGTTCATTGTATGCTAAGCAAATAAACGAGTACCATTATTTCACTCTGGCGGATTTCTCTTTTACTTTTTTTTTAAAAACATATTGTTACGAATTTTGTGTGAATAGTTTTTAAATAATGTAAATAATTTATACCTGGATGTGCAAATACGTTTATATTATTCTATGTTGTATTTCTTTTATGCTAAAATTGTACTATTCACAAGCAATGCAGCTTCTTACATTATAATAGTGATTCGATAAAAACGTGGCAACATCTTGGCAAGAGAGCCAGGTTGGTTTCATTGTTGGCTACTTTGACGATCATGTTGGTGATTTTGATGAAAGTATTGGTGACTGTGTTAATGATCATTCTTGGTGAGTTCGTGACCATATGAATTATTCTTCAAATTATTGAAGGAATCTACTAATGTCACAATCTATGATATAAGCGAATCCTTCTCAAAAGATACTTAAGGCGTATAAATATGGAGTCTCTCACCGAGACTGAGTTAGTCTTGATTTGTCCGTTGAAATGTAGTACTAATTTGACCGTTGAAGAGTAGTAATAATTTGATCGTTAAGAGTCACCTAGTGATTAGTTATTACCGTAAAATCCAGCGTATAATGCGCACCTATACTTTCAAGCTAAAATTTTAAATTTTAGTTATATTCGCCATATAACACCCCCCCTCCCTTCTTTATACGAATAAACCTGAAATGTACTTGTGCAATGCTTGTATTTAGAAGTAATTTATTTGAGATGTCATTCCAAGTTTTAGAAGAAAATGGTATAATTCTAGAACTACAAACCTTTAATTTCGTAAGGAATGTCATTTTTTTTATGCAAGCAGTATTTCGATATGTTCAGAAGTCTAATTTTTCTATACTCAACTCTTCTTTTGTTTTGTTTTTAAAACTCTCATTTTCATACCCGGTGTATAATGCGCACCCTTAAATTTCGAGCTCACTTTTTGTGCTAAAAGTGCGCGTTATACGCCGGATGTTACGAAACTTCGGCTGTTTTGTAGGACGAGTGGTGCTTATGGGAATAATTTGTTACATACTTGTATTTTAGACAATGATAGCTCTGTCTGAAAGTGGTAGGAGGTGCGAAGTCCCTCTGATATTTATAAAGCGAATTTGCGTATTTTACCCTGTATTTTAAAGATTGTTTTTCGACAAGAAAATGTACATCACTCCTGAATAGCCTTGCTCTTTGCAACTGATCTGCATAAAATCCACGATCCCCAATCTACTTAGCGATGTGTAATTTCTTCTTTCTAGTTTATTGGAGTTATTTTTATATAATCGCTCCATGCATATTTTAACGATTATTTGTGATTTTGCAATGCAATTTTAATACAATACTTAGACATATCTACAGTTTAAGGCTTATAGTTGCTTTTAAGATGCGTAATTCCGGTTATTGTTAAAAAATTGAAACTGTGGTAAAGAAATGTGAGTGTATAAAATTTGTTGTCGGGTTTTTAAAGCTAGTTATTTTACTAATAGTTAATCATAATACATGTTACTTAGGTTTTCTAAATACGTGTAGCTATAGTGTAGTGTAGTTACATCCCGGAAGACATAGTTCAAAGTAAAATCTTTTCGAAAAAATCTATCTCAAACGTAAAAGTTTTCCCTAGATGCCGAACAATGCTTATGAAAAAAGGAGTTTCGAATTTTGATTCCATACCTCAATGATTATTCATCTATAAATTTCTAAGATGCTCATTAATGGAAAATATTTATTACTTTAAGTTCAAATAATTGTCCAACATAGCAGCAAAAATATTTTCATATGCTTAAAATTTTAATAAACGCATGTTTTGAAACATTAATTTAAAACTAATTATGGATGCTGAAATAAGCTTTTTTAATTTCGTAAGAAAAAAATGCATCGACAACAATCGTTGAATCGAATCTCATATAATTCCCTTTTAAATAAAATTTCAAAATAAATTTATTAATCAACACACAGAATATTTATCAGAATTAGGAATTTTTTGTACCTTCAAAAGGAGATATTTCGTTACATTTGATTACATAATATTTTTTAAAAAAATGTATCGTAGAAAATACAATAACATAAGATATACAATGATTTGTGTAAATCTCTTCTATCGCGGACAAATGATCATTCAATTCACTTTATTGCAGGTAACTGCCGATTTATTTTTGAAGGATCAAAACTCTTTAGTATTAAACACATGGATATGAGATTTAAGACTTTCTATCTATGATCCATTTTGAATTTGTGAGTGTACTGCCAATCATGAAAATTCTACTCTACTCCTAAAGTTTAAGTGATAGAAATCGTTTAAATGCAATAACGTCCATAAGAAAAAAAATTCAAAGTTATTTTTCTGATTTTTAAAGTATTTTTCAAAATCAAAATTTAAAGAAAATAGGCATAAAATATTTTTATAAGTCAGAAAAATGTAATTCATTTGAGACTAATTAGACTTAATATTTAGTGTGAAATTAGATGAGAGTGAGTGTTTAATAACGTTACACAATAAAGTTACTCGAGAGGTATTAGATGTGAAGAGGATAATGTGATATCTATTTAAAAATATTAGGTTTATAAACCCAAGAGGACCATTGAAGATAAAATTGAAAGCAACTTCTACTTTTTGAGTAAAAGTATCTGTTAAGATCATATACTATCTCTCTTTCTCTATATCTCTCTTCTTCCCTCTCTCTCTCTATCTTCATTGAAAATTATAATATAAATATATATATATTTTTTACTTTTTAAAAATAAATATAACACATTTACTAAAAAAACACTCAAATGTAGACGTAGCTTTCCAACGGCAAAAGATTGCAGATACACTAAATCAAAATAAAATAAAAATATTGAAAAAAAATTATTAATTTTCTGAAAGTAAACAAATATAAAATACATTCTGACATAAAAAAAGATAACATACGCATTTACACTGATATAATACGCTTATAAATATATCAGTACTGAGCAATGTATTTTAGAATAAGAACAAGTTTTTAATAATTATCAGTGACCTCATAAAGGCTTGTCATGTAAAAAATTAAAAACAAAAATTAACACATATTGATAATATGTACGGTTTATAATTAGTCCCTTAAATATCGATTAAAAATTACGCGATTTGCTCCCCAATGCCACCGTTTAACATGTAAGCAAGCGTATGTGATGTATCGGGGGGATTGAAAAGGAATAACTAAGCACAAATCCTCTGAAATAAGTAAATCCTTCCAAACACTATCGAAATCATTTTATTGCACTTCAAAGCCTTCGGAATGATTTTATGGGTAGCAGTGCACATAAAAGTTCGTACTTTGGAAAGACGTATATATACGTCCGGGGCATCAAATACACTGGGAGAGTGAGACTTTTTTACGCCGGTGGCACTTAAACTCGTATTGTAGGCTTAGCTTTAATGCATAGTATTATTGAATTCAATACATTGTGTTATTGTATGGAGGGTGGGCGATGACAATTATGATTGAATATTGGGTCGCAAATATTAAAAGTTTGAGAAACACTGCAGTGACAATTTTATGGCAAAAGAATGTGATTAGTGAAGGTAATATATAACTTGTAAGTTTGTTAGCCACCTGTTTGTTATCATTCATTTGTACACTCTTAGTGATTAAAATAGTTGGAAAAGCAGGTAAAAGAAGGCTTGTAAAAAAACAGAGAAACTAAATTTTCATACTTTTACAAGTAGTTTAAAATTGCGCTTAAAATTATCCTCTGGATAGATAATGGGGAATACTTTTCCCTTCTCTTTTAATAATATTTTAATTTTCTCCATCAATTTTTTATCTTTTTAATGAAACCAAATTTCAGAATATATTCCGAGATGAAATAGAATTCGAAAGATCTAAATTCTAGGATGTAAATTACTATTCGTAAACATTATGAAGTCCAAAACATTATGTTGTTACTGTTTGTTACGCTAAAATATTGAAAGAGTCTATAAATGCTTCCCTTTTGACTACAATTATTTGCAGAATGTTTATGCTCATTACTACTTAATTTCTATTTGTCAAGAGTATGTTTATTTTTCAGGAAATTAAAATTTTCAGTAAAATTTTTATCAAGTAATTGAATGAATGATGCCAAACTGTAAATGAAAATGATATTTTTACATGGCACTTAATTAAATTATTGGAATTCATTCACCCATTAATATTCATTTGATCAAAATAAGCAATGTAAATTTTTAAACTGTGATTCTGTTTGTTTCAACGTAATCCAACTAACCTCTCTTGGGATGAAAAATGGCTGAAACGTATTCCTTTCCGAGACCTTTATAAGCGAATAAATAGACAAGTTTCTAAAAATATATTCTAAACGTAAATATTTACTAACTAGCTATTTTTCACTTAAATAAATTTTCTGTTTGTAACAACCCCCCCCCCTTTCCCGTCTACCCTGTGACCCGGCTAAAGGGATGGGAGGAAGTGAAGGATGATTCGACAAGATAATTTCCAATTATTCATTCAGCGATTTAATTAACTCAAAAACAATTCAATGAATCACAAAAAAAGCATGTTTCCGATTAGTCAACAGAGGTAAGGGGACGAGAGTCGCGTTTATGGAGAATGTTTTTAATAATTTATAAACTTTGCATTAATCCATCTTGTACCTTAATATTGCTTTAAACGGTAGATATGTAACTAATTGCCACTTAAATCTCTTTAATGATTTAAACATCAAAACGTGCTATAAATGTCGCTAATATCTGCACTGTAGATAGTCTTCTTAACTTTTAATGCATAATCCTTCAAAATCTTTATAATTTCAACTTCTAATATTTCTTCTCTCACACCGACTTACTAACTCTTTTTCCATATAACTCGTCTACTTACGTCTCATGTTGACATGCTTTTACTAACTAACTTTTCTAGCAAGCGAACCTGAACTATATATAATAAACTTAATTTGCGTATCACGTTTTCTTCTTAAGAGAAGGTTGTTATTTTCCATAGCCCCAAAGATTTCCCAAAAGGATTAGTGAACTGACACGTATAGATCAGTCACATGTTGATTCAGACAATAGATTCGTTAATTGTATTTAATTCATTAAAAATTAACATTTTTTTAAACATGTTTGGATTATTTTTTGTAACACACTCACAGGTCTTATTTGTTTCTCTTCATTTTTCTCATGCAGATTTCACAATATGAACAAGGACTAAAAATTTTAAGAACATTGCTTTAAAAAAAATAATACTTTTTTTTAACGTAGCATAAGCTTTTTCAGAATGGTTTCTTTCAACACTTTTTTAGACTGGTCATGGTCTCATACTCCTGGTCGGCATTATTTCTATCGCGTCGTGGATTCGAATCTTGTTACGACTAAGAACCCAGATTGATCCATTAAGTTTAACTTATACATAAGTTTTTTCTTCATCACTTGACCATAGTTCAAAATTACGACGTGTTCCCAGTATTCCTCACATATCTTCAAATTGTTGCGTTAACTCATAAAACTAGAGTAAAAGTTACGCGATTCACTCGCTAAGCCATCATTTGCAAATACTGACAAGTTCCTTTAGTTGCATTCCACAACCTTCAGAATAATTTTACTAAAAACAGCACAAAGTAAATAATCGTACTCCAGAATGACGCATATATACGACCAGGACACTTAACGAAAGGGTTTATGGCACGAGACGGATATATACGCTGGTGGCAGTTTTTTAAGGGCAAAATAATCATTTTAATTAGCACTGTGTCTCATAAGCAAAATGACATAGGTCTCGCGGCTAAATACTCGTCATTCTTTCATATTATTTTCCACTTTATCACAATACTTAATATTCTAAATGGAATTGATCATTTTCTATTTTAAATATTTTAATAAAGAAAAATAAGATGTTGTTTTATACAAATAAAAGTTTCGTGCCAATATAGAATTTTTTGGATTATTATGTTATTAAAAAATATATTTCTTTTAAAAAATGGAAATATCTTTTATTGGGTTGCAAAGAATTATAAATTGCTAGAGATTTACCATTGCAACTACATTGTATGTAATCTTTTTATCTGAAAAAGATCTAAATTTAAAAAAAAAACATATCTTACTAAAAATAAATAATAAAACATTACTTATTTAAAATGGTCAGAGTATCTTAATATATTTATTTTGCATTCTCAGTTTCTGATAAGTTTTCTTTTTCTGGCACCCTACTCTCTCTACACAAGAACATAAAAACTAGCATGTGTTTTTACAGCTGCAAAACACGTAAACCCTCTTATTCTCTTTTACATATTTTAAGCTGCTCGAAACCTTTATACTTGCTATCAGAACAGATCCAAAATATTGAAAAGGAGGCTCCTCTGGTAAAAGAGAAGACCATTCTAAAACAACACCAAACCAATCTATTCACATTTCGAAAGTTATTCCTTTCTCAGGATATGTAGAAATAAAAAGAGGGAAGATTTATATCGAAATGGCAAGACATAAAATACAAAGAAAAATATAGACAAAGCTATCAAGTTCAGCAAAGACGCACAATAGAATACCCGATTCCGATAAATATCGAATTGTTTTTCCTTCCATCGATTTTCTCGTTGCTACATTCCAATGTTTCTGAAAGTCGCTTTTTTTTTTCTTTCCTTCCTGGAAATATACGCATTAGACGAAATAATTCTAAGGCTGCATCTCTCTACCGTGATTCACTGCTTGCATTAAAGTTCTCTTTAGAATTTCCTGTTCCTCTGTCTGAGGCTTCTAAGTTTATTTCGTTTTCATTGAAATAGAATTTTGCAGACAACATTGAAGCAATCCCCAAAAAAAATAAAAACCATGTTTTAATAACATTTTTATTTTTCCTTTTTATTTTTACCAGCTATAAAATTTGAAAATTTCCATTAAATCCATATTTTTCTATTATTTTGTTTAGGTTTGATTTAATTGTATGCCATTTGTGTTTTTGTATTGCACTGGTCAATTAATTCTTAGTTTTGACTGAAGTTCTAGGAGTGATATTTTTGTTTGTATCTCACTCACCAACGCTCTGCATGAGGACTATATGAGTTCCGTTTTCAAATTAATATCATCTGAATTTAATGTCGAAATTAGTGTGTGTGTGTGTACTGATGCTACTAATATATATATATCTAAAACAAGTCATATAAAAATTAAGTCAATTCCTACTTAGCTCAATAAAGAAAAATTTTATTTTAGTTACTTTTTATTAAATAGCTACAATTAATATAAACATGCGTATACAAATGACTGCATCACAATGTTAAGTGACAAAATAGAAAACAATTCCCTGCAATTTTTATACTTTTCTTCCTATATATGGTGTTGGGTGATTTTTGTTTTGTTTGTTACTATTTTTTTATTCATTAGTTAAATTTAATTAATCTAAAAATAGTATAGACAAAATAAATAACAATCTCAAAAACTAGGCCATCCTAAGTGGGATTCAAACCTACGACATTTGGATTAGAAGTCCATAGCACTATTACATTGCGCCATAGGGATACAACGAACCATATTCCTTTCTGTTACATGCTGTTGGATTTATTACTTTTGTGTGTTACTATTTATTAAATTTTTAATTTAATTAATGAAATAATATTTGGAAAAAAAAACTGTATGGACATCAAGTGTCACATCGACTATAAGTCTTAAAAATGTATCTGACCTTCAGTGGATGAACAAAAAAAAAATTTTTTATTATCGATTGGAAATTTGAACAAGATATATATGTGTGTATGTGTAAGGAGAGAGAGAGTGAACTAACTGTAAAAAATTGAAGTAGCTAACACTCGCTAATAATAAATAACAAACTTTATTTATATAACTTCTCGCACACATTTTTACTTCACTAAACTGTCCCACATCATAATACTTTTACAAACTCTACTTAACCTTTTTCTCACTCTCCTGTCATGCATACAACACTCCGCACTGCCGGGGATGCACTTGCACATCACCACTATTGAAAACAGTGTCATTTTAAACCTTAACCCTTTAAGTGTTCCAAACGTCTTTTCTGCCATCCTGAGATGCTTCAAAAAACGCACCACACGTTTTTTCCCGTAAGACCGGGGACTCACCAAAAATGCACCAAACGTGTTTTTTTCCTCCTCAAGTAACAGATTCGAAAGTGTTAGAGACGTCTTTTTCCGAAATCCTTTCCCCATTTAAAGCTTAACATCTTAAAGGATAATTAGGGAGGGTTGGGGTGACACAAAGGACTCTGACAGGAAGTTTTTATGGCTTGCCCCGTTCTTCCCCTGCAGCAATCGTAAAAAACTGGGAAGAATTAAAAACCTCCAGAGCGTACGGACTATCAGTTAAAGTTTGTAAGTAAACTTGACTTGAATTTTTTTTGGGTTTGAAATAAATAAATTCTTTGATGTAGTTTTCACGATCTAAGCATTTTTATAAATTTTTTCATTTAAATCATTTTTTAAGTTCCATCACATAAGTAATATAGATGATATACTCACTTTTGATTTAATATTAATTTGAAATTCAACGAATTAGGAAGAAAAAGGGTAGCTTGATAAAATCACATTTTTTTCTTTACCTTAAAATTCTCAAGTAGCATTAAGTTTTTTTATAATTTATCTCTAAAAATATCTATAATATATCTATATTTAAAATTCAAAGTATATATCAAAATAATGAGGATGATTTACAGTTTCGTTTTACTTATTTTAAATTAATACTTCTAAGTTTTTTTTAAAGGAATTATTTCGTTTGTGTCAAAAAATTTATAAAAAAAAAGGTTCAAAATTTTAAAAACCTGTTAAAACTTTTAAAATTCTAAACATGAAAAATTTTTAAGTTTCTGTACAACAGAACTTGCAAAAATTTTGTACGCATTGATAAAAATAACAGCAAAAAAAAAACCTATTTAAATCCTTTAGTTTTTTTCATAATATCAAAGCCAGGTGTTTCAGAGTATCTTACATTACAATTCCTAGTTTTGTATTGTTTAGATAACGAATTATAATAGAATTTTTAATGTCTGAACTTCAGTTTCCTTCAAAGAGAATGGGAAACAACAAGCTCAAATTTTTAAGCTTGAATCTTCGGGCAAAAAGAGAAATGAAAAGCACCTGGACAAATTTACAGTTGACATTTGCGTCAATAAATAAATATAAAGATCCATTCTAAAATTCAAGTTAAAAAACAATCTATTTATGCAAAATCTCTTATAATTTAGATTCTCATATAGAGGGTTGGCTGAAGAACAAGTAATTAAAATTTGGACATTTTTTGTAATCTTAACCATACAAAACCATGAATTTTTATATTAGCTGCTCTGAAAATTCTGCAATTTGAATTTCGAAAAATATATTTATGTAGGTTAATCTCGCGTACGCAGTTGAAAAATATTTACCATAAATACTAATAATTCTTTGAATATTTTAAAATTTAAAATTGAATTTTTTATATATTCCACTTCTAATATTTTTTTCATTTATTCCGTAAATTTTCATACAATTTGGTTGAGTGAGTGAGTGAATATTAACGTCGCTCTGTTCAGCTACACTCGAGAACTTTTGGCGACGAACCTCGTCATTTTTGAAAAATGGTCAAGTGACGAGATGACACCTGTGCTAGCACCTCTCTCCTTCTCCTAACTACCACACCACACCACAGAGAGACGTTTCAGCTCTTAACAGATTTAACGTGCATCGTACCCCTACACGGCGGGTCTTCAGTGGTAATGGGCTCAAACTCATGATACGCCAGCCACGA
>BMAO01026672.1:0-18028 GCA_019973975.1 Trichonephila clavata
TAAAAAATGGAAGTGGAAGTTTAGTCCTTTGGATATGAGTTGGTGACATGCAGTAATAGAGAAACCTTGTTCCTCTAGGTCAAGTGTGACTAATTTCAGGGGTGGTGTATCGGGGAAGGCCTTTTTATAACAATCTTGATGGGTTTTTTATCCTTAGGTGTAATCACGTAAAATTTAAATTCTTTGTCCTGTTCAAGCAAGTGGGTTAATTCTCTGTAGTTTCGTCATTTTCAACAAAATTCTGAGGCATTCGCCAGCATTTTAATATTGGCAGTGGGGAACTTAGTTTTGATAAAATTAATTTGTTTTCTAAAAAGTTTTTCCTGAATTTTAAGCATGATCGGGAGGAGGTTTGGGGGTGAATGGAAGGTTTTGCGTGGAAGTTTCAAGTTGGGATTCTTCGTTAGTAAGGGTTTCAAAATTGTTTTTGATTTCTATAGGTTTGAGATCTGAAGTTGGGGTGGTTGGCATGGCAGTTTTTTTAGGAAAACAAAGCCTTCCGAATCGACTTTATTGCCTTTCCGCTTTTGCGGAGGCTTAGTTTTTAGTTCATGGTCCTATTGCATTATCCTTATTTTTAATCGTAGTATGGTCAGGGCAGTCTGGGTCAAGGCAGGGAGGAAGAATAGCAAGCTCACTTACCAAATGTTCCTTTTTTTGCAATTCCATCAATCTTCTCTTTCCTCGTCATTTGCATGAGTACGGTGTTTCCAGGGCATTCAGGAAGAGTTAACAACCTGGAGTATCCGCGATGAGCGTATCAAGCTGCTTGATTCTAAGAACAATATCCGCTCTCTTCTTGCAATCTGTCATTGGCTTTAAAAATTCGTGATGCATATGCTTTGTATGCGTCAGATTTCGTTGAGGTGTCGGAACAAACCGACTGAGAATCCATATAGGAGTCCGTATCTGACATCTTATTACAACAAATAAAATCTAGAGCAACCTCCTTAACTATAAAAGCCCTAAAAAGGGCTGTAAAGGACTTTACGTGCTCTCTCTGTCTAACAATGTTTAGTAAATCGGGAGCTCAGACACATACGTCTGAACTGCTCGGCTTCTATCGTCCTCTGAGGGTTTGAACGAAAATTAGATATGTCGGGTGCCAGCAATAATTGCTTATACCCAGTATCCCTGAAGATAGGGTGAAAAAGAACAACCATTAGACGAGAGACGCCTCCCTCAGGGAGGCAGAAGAAGAGAGGGAAAGCCGTCCGGAGTAACTCTTTCGGGTCAAAACGTGGAGGGGGCAGAGAGTGGAGAAAGAAGCTTCGGAAAGGCGAAAAAACGCCGATCTCGCCTGCGGCGCAGGGAGAGGAATGGAAGAATGACGTCAGCATTTCAACTGACCCAGTTTCAAAGAGAGTAGCGGAAGCGTGTGTTGTAATTCAATGTGTAACTTACGTGTTTTTGTCGAGTTACGGTGGTTTTAAGGGGAGTTCCCACTTAGACGATTTGTATGCAAAATTAACTTTAGTATGTGGATACGTGAACAATGTTTGTGCTTTAATAAGTGGGTTGTCGTGATATTCAATGCTTCTAAAGACGTTTCTAGACAATTTAGTGATTTAATTATCAATCGGCTCCATATGTAAGTCGTTGTGTATGACACTATTCCTAACGTACCAAGGTGCGTTAGTAATGATTCGAAGATTTTTATTTTGTACGATTTGGATTCGTTTAGTATGGGTCGGTGCCGCCGCGCTCCAGAAGGGGCAAGCGTAGGTTATTACTGGGCGCAAAATACGCTTGTAAAGAATGACTTTGTTCTCTAAGGAGAGTGGCGACCTTCTCCCAATAAGGGAGATGGCTAGGGCTATTCTACCCCAGAATTTTTCTGATAGATAATCTATGTGAGGTTTGTACGTTAATCGACTATCTAAGTATAAACCCAGGTAACGCACAACCAAGACCCATTGAATGTTGTTTTCGAAGAGTGTGAGTTTAGTCTGGGGCGCGATAACGCCCCATTTCCTGAATGCAATAGCCTGTAATTTATCAACATTGATAGCTATCCTCCAGTCTGTAAGCCAGTTCTCGAGTTTGTCGAGGTAGTGTTGCATATTATTGATAGTGTAATTGAGTTTTACACCCTGGGTCAATGCCGCAGAGTCGTCTGCGAATAAACAAGTACTCACGGTGGGGTGATCGGGAAAATCGTGTGTGTATATGTTGTATAAGTATGGACTTAGTACAGATCCCTGAGGGACGCCTGAAAGGCAATTCCCAATGTCTGAAAAAGTAGTATTTACACGAACTCTAAAGGTTATATTGTGTAAATAGTTGTGAATCATTTTAATTAAAAAGTCAGGGAACTGAAGTTTAATTAATTTGTAAGTGAGGCCATCATGCCACATCTTGTCGAATGCACTTTTAACATCTAAGAAGACACCGACAGTGTAAAATTTACTTAGAAAACCTTCATTTATAATATTAGTAACACGAATGAGTTGATGTAATGTGGAGGGGCCCTCCCGGAAACCGCATTGTCCCGGGGGAATGCAATCTATGGCTTTGCAGTGATTTTTGATTCTATCTAAAATTACTCTTTCGAATTCCTTAGCAGTGCAATTAAGAAGAGAAATTGGTCTGAAGCCTTGTGGAAACTTGTGGTTTTGCCCTGATTTTGGCAGCATGACTACATTAGCTATTTTCCACTGTGTAGGAAAGTGACAATTAATGAGGCATTTGTTGTAAATTTTAGTTAAGTGTGTAATAGCTTTTATAGGAAGATATCTTAATGCTATATTTGGAATTTGATCTGGGCCTGCTGACTTCCTATTAGCAAGATTTTTAATAATGCCTCGAACTTCGGTGGGGGAAGTGAGGTGTGGTGTGGCTGTTGGGAAGTTGTCGAAATAGTGATTCACTAAATTTTCGACTTCTTCAATCTTGTCGTCACTGTAGGGTTCAATGTTTTCCTGAAAAGTGACTTCCAAGGTGTCTTTAAAAGCCTCCGCTTTTTCGAAATCAGAATAAGCTAACCCACTTGGAGCATGAAGAGGTGGGATTGGAGTGAATTTCTTAGTAATTCGCTTATGCAAATTATAAAGAGAATTATCTTCAGTGTTAAGCATTAAAAGAAAATTTTTCCAGGTCCTGTTTTTATGTTCATTGAATTCTATCCTAATTTGTCTATTGAGAGCATTGACTTCCCTTTTATAGGGAGGGTATCTCGTGTTGTTCCAAAGTTTTCTGAATCTATTTTTACTTTTAATAAGCTCTCGAATATTAATAGGAAGGCGGAGGTGTGTGGTTTTAATTAATCTAGTGGAAGTGGAAGTATTAATAGCATCTGAGACCATACTGCTGAAATTTTGAACGGCTTGGTCCAAATCATCTATCGTAGGATTTCCTAAAATGTTGTGATGTAGAATTTCTTGATACTTAATCTAGTTAGTAGATTTAAGTGTTTGGAGTATTGGTGGTAAATAACAGTTAGTAACGAAGTCGAAAATAACTGGAATGTGGTCACTGCTAAGTTCATTAATAGTAAACACATTAGAGTGGGAGAAGTTAACTGCAAAGCCGATGTCTAAAACAGTGTTTGGAGTATTGTGATTGAAATGTGTTGGAATGTCAGGTGCGATAATATCAATAGAAGAGCCAGCGGCCCAAGAGCTAAGAATATTACCGTTTGTGTTGCATCTACCAGGGTTCCAACTCGGATGTTTAGCGTTAAAGTCGCCGAAGAGAAAGGCTTTGTTGTTATGGTTGAGGATAGCATTAAGTTCCGTGACATTAATGGAGCCGTGTGGAGGTTTGTAAATACACGCCATAGTAATAAACGTGTTGTTTCCTATATGGATTAAAACCATTGTGTTTTCAAAAGTATGAGTGTTTTCTAAAATGGCGTGGTGTTTGATAGAATTCTTAACGAAAATGGCAGTCCCCCCCCCCCCGCCTCTGTGTGTTGTGCGGTCACTTCTATGACAAGTGTAATTTGGAAAGCGGAACCGGTCCGGAGGACGAAGGTGTGTTTCTTGTATCCCGATTACGTCGGGGTTATGGAAAATAATACTTTTCTTCAGTTCATCAATGTGTTTACTTATTCCATTTGCATTCCAACTGTAAGCCCTGAGAGTGTGACTATTGAACGCGCTGAATGTTAATTATTATTGTTGTTTTGTAGGGCTGCAAGAATTTGTCCCCACTGTGTCATCATAAGTGCCATTTGTTGCACGATCGAATTGGCATCAAATGTGTTGTTATTATTATTATTGTTAATCTTGACCACTGCCGAAGAATAAGTTTTTTGTTGTAGTTGGTGCTGTGGTGTGGCTTTTTGCGAGCGCGCCTTTGCTTTCTCCGCCCAGATGTTGTTGTTGGGTTGTGTTTTCTTTGTTGTTCTGTTTATGGGACTTTTGGGGCATCCTGAAAAATTCGCTGGATGCGGTCCTCCGCAGTTAGCTCATTTAGCTGGGGATTTATTTGTCTTTTTGCACTCTATGGTGAGATGGCCACCGCTACATTTCAAACACTTGGGTGCTCTATTACAGAGTCGGGAGTGGTGATAGAACTCCTGACAGCGATAGCACTGAGGAGGCATTTTAGAATGATTTAAAGGTTCTACCACTACTCGGAAAAACCCAATGTTGGTGATATGAAAAATTTCCTTGTGCTCTGTGTTATTGTGCAGGACTACCAAGAAAAGTGGCATGTTTGACTGCGTCTTTCTATTTTTTAAAATAGAAACATGGTTGGGTTCAAACCCAAAACCAGAGAGTTCTGATATCAGCTCCTTTTGGTCATAATCAGTAGGTAGTCCTCGGATTACAGCCTTGAGCTGTTTGTTGTTGGCCATCTCGAAAGTATGGGACCGCATTTTTTCGTCTCTATGTAAGTTTGGAGCTTCCGATGGTCTTGGTAAGTCTTAGGAAAGACCCTAAGTTTACCATTCTCGAATCGCCCCTCGAGCGTTTTCCCTAAATGCTCACTCAATGTATTCCCAGATGTGTTTTGGCTCACATCAATTACGATGGAGGCAATTTTCTTTTCCGGGAGACGGTGGTGAATCCATCGCTCTCCGAGTCTGAAGACTGAATATTGGTTTCTTCGTTTGCCTGAGCGCCGGCGGCGCTAACAGGGGGAATTTCGTTTGTGAACATTTCCGAGCTACTTTCGTCGGAGGAAGAGGTATCCCCGTCCTCCATGGCCCTTTTTTTGGAAGGAGAGAGGGGGAGGGGTGTTGTTTCGCGGGAGTGAATTTTTCGCTCTTCCGCACGTTGTTTTTTTCCTGAAGTGCCTGGGGTCGGAGAAACTGGCGCTCGCTTTTTCTGTTTCCTCTTTTTCGCCTGCGGCGAAGAGGGTGCAGTGGGAACCGAAAGATTGTTGAGCTTTTTCAGCTCTTCGATATAGGTATTAAATTCGGCGTGTTGCAGCCTCACGGATTGCCGGGACGTTTTAAGCGCCACAAATTGCACCTCCGTGATTAATTTAAGTTTTTGGATGTCGTCTACGACTCCGACTGTGTTCTTTAAAGTATTTATTATTTCTTCTAATGCGTCGCTTAAATCTTCACAATCGGCGCATGAGGTGGTGCGATCTAACTGTTCGTGCGTTTCCGCTACATTGAAACAGATCGGATCAAGTTGAAATAATGTACTCACCAGAGTAGACGCCATATCTGTCCTGGGAGCGGACGTATCCATGGTAGAAATTGAAAGAGAAATCCGGGTCGAAAACGAAAGAACGTGAACCGAAAGGAAACACGTTCAGTAGACAAAGAGGTCCATGTGCCGGCGCTAGGCCTAATCACACCGCGTGGGAAAAACAAACTCCGTATAAACGGAAAAATGACGAAAATAAACACACTAGAGGAGCACTGTCTTAATGCAAAATAGGAACCAGGTCTAAAAGATCACCAGCAAACAAAATCCAGATGGATGCAAAAAGATGCAACTCATCCAGGAATAGGATAGAGAATCCGTGTCTGGAGTCTACGAAGACAAGAAGCAGAATGCTCTGAGGATTGCTAACTAAAATTAGAATTTACGGGTCTACAGCGCGTAGCGCTTTTACCCAGTGTGAGAAGAATAGAAAATCCATGTAAGAAAAATAAAAAATCAAGTAACCCCCGGCGTGGGGGGCAGAGGAATTGGCTCCGAGGTGGCCGCGCAAGGCGGACGAACCGGGGAGAAATCGGGAGGAAGCGCAAGGAAGGAAAACGATCACCTAGAAAAAAAAGAGGAGGCAACCAATATGAGCGGGCGGGCAGTGACAGTTCACTAAGAGTCCGTTTCGGCGCATTAGAGCATTTGGTGTTGTAGATGTATAAAATTAGTGTTTTTTGTAGTATCTATGGAGGTTTAAGAGGCAAGGCCCACTTTGTAGTGGCATAAGCATACTTTAATTTAGGATGTGGATACGTAAATAATGTTTGTGCTTTTATTATGGGGTTATCGTGATTTTCAATGGTTCTAAAAACATTCCTGGCTAACTTAGTGATGAAACTAGATATCGGCTCCATGTGTAAATCGTAGTGTATCACGTCGTTTCTAACGTACCAAGGTGCGTTAGTCATGACGCGAAGTATTTTATTTTGAACAATTTGAATTTTTTTCATGTGGGTGGCGGCTGCGGCTCCCCAAACAGGGGCTGCATAAGTAATCACTGGGCGCAAAATTTGCTTGTAAAGTATGACTTTATTTTCTAGGGATAGAGGAGACTTTTTCCCAATCAGGGAAATAGCCAAATGAATTCTTCCCCAGAACTTATCTGCGAGATAGTCGATGTGTTTTCTGAAGGTTAGTCTACTATCTAAGTGTAAGCCCAGGTACTTTACCACCGGAGCCCACTGTATGTAGTCATCAAAAAGTGTGAGTTGGAAGGGAGGGTCGATGGCCCCCCACTTCCGGAATACTATTGCTTGAGATTTGTCAACATTAATTGCAATTCTCCAGTCTGTAAGCCAATTTTCTAAAGTATCTAGGAATCTTTGTATAGTTTTTAAGGAGTAACTGAGCTGAGAACCATGTATTAACACCGCGGAGTCATCCGCGAACAGGCAGGTACTAACTGTGGGGTGGTGTGGAAAGTCGTGAGTGTAGATGTTGTACAAACACGGTGAAAGGGTACTACCCTGGGGAATGCCGCTTTGGCAAGCACCGTAATTTAAGTATTCATTATTTACACGAACCCGAAAGGTTCTATTTTGTAAATAATTATGTATAATTTTAACTAGATACCCAGGGAAGTTGAGTTTAATTAACTTGTATGTGAGGCCATCATGCCACATCTTGTCGAATGCCCTCTTGACATCAAGGAAGACACCGACATTGTATAGTTTGCTAGCGAATCCTTCATTAATAATATTTGTAACACGTACTAGTTGGTGTAGCGTGGAATGGTCCTCCCGGAATCCGTGTTGTTCCGGGGGAATGCAATCTATGGCTTTGCAGTGCGTTTGTATTCTCGTTAAAATTATTCTTTCGAAAATCTTAGCAGTGGCGTTTAATAAACTAATTGGTCTGTAGCCTGGTGGAAACGTGTGATTTTGCCCTGGTTTCTGCAGCTTGACTACATTTGCCTGTTTCTACGGTGTAGGAAAGTGATTATTAATGAGGCATTGATTGTAAATCTTAGTTAAATGTGCAATAGCATTTAAAGTTAAGTATTTAAGAGCAATATTAGGAATTTGATCTGGACCAGCAGCTTTTCTATTCTGCAGTTTCTTAACCCTTTAAGGGGTCAATTATTTTACCAGAAATGCTTCCAAAAAAGGCATATTTTTTTATTGCATATAATTAAGTACCATACTTAATAGAATAAGAATATTAAGAATTTTTAAAAATTTTTTTCACTTTTAATGCTTTTACAACATTTTTTATTCGTGATTTTGTGGGTCAAATGCTGCATTATCAGAAAAATGCAAGTAGCGTTGCAAAAGGCAGAATCGGCGATGAGACATTATTTTAGAGAAAAAAGGTGTATTAGTTCAATATCTTTTGCTCCAATAATGATCAATTCCAGGTTTCTTGACAATTCCTTGAAATATATTGAGAGCGAAAAATACATGCAACTCTTCCGCAGTAGTTTCTACCCAAAATTTACTCTTTGAGAAATGTCTTTCAACACTGGATTGGATGCACTGTTTAGCGTATTTATTTGTCTCTTCCACAATTTTACTCATGAGTGAAAAATCAATGAATGTTTCTTAAAATTGTAGAACATGAGAAGTGTCGTCAAATTGTACGTGCACAGAGGGAATACCAGAAAATTTAAATAGAGGACACGGAACAGGTGGATTTTTCACATCAACCTCGGTAAAAATTCTTGCAGAACTCAAATCTTCATCAGAGCTGAGCTCACTGCACGAGTCATCTGAGGAATAATCCAAATAATTAGAAGAAATATCTGTATCTGTATCAGAATGTAGTTCATCTAACAAGAAATTTTTTTCTTCGTCTATTCCATCCATAATTTCCATAAGATTCACAAGCACGGCATGCAGTAGAACAAAAATTTCAAAGAAAAGTTCCCGCTTTCCCGCTACATAGAAAAACTCTGATGAAAAGCATTTCATTTACATGGACAAGCCACGCCATCTGTTGAAAAATAATAATACTAAATAGTCTCTTTCAATAATGAAAAATGCGGGCAAACCAGAAAAGGAAAGGAAAAAATATCGATGACCGTACGCCGTACGGGCAAACCAGATGAGGCCAATTTCGGGTAGCACGTACACTGAATGGGCAAACAGCTTAAAGGGTTAATAATGCCTCGGACTTCAGAAGGAGAAGTGAGTGGAGGTGGTGTGTCTGTTGTGAAGTTGTCGAAATAGTTAAAAACTAAGTTTTCGACTTCTTCGATCTTGTCGTTACTGTAGGGTTCTGCATTTTCCTGAAAAGTGACTTCAAGTGTCTCTTTGAAAGCCTCCGCCTTACCGAAATCTGAATAAACCAGCCCACTCGAACCATGGAGAAGTGGGATGGCCGTAGCTTTTTTAGTGATGTTTTTATGCAAATTATAGAGGGAATTGTCCTGAGGATTTAAAGTAGATAAGAAATTTTTCCAGGTCCTGTTTTTATGTTGGTCCATTTCTATCCTGATATGTCTAATGGGAGCATTTACTTCACGTTTGTATGGTGGGTATCTGGTTTGATTCCAGAGTTTTCTAAATCTATTTTTAGTCCTAATGAACTCTCTGACGTTGTCAGGAAGACGGAGGTGAGGCGTGTTGATTATTCTAGTGGAAGGGGAAGCAGAAATAGCATTTGCAATCGTACTGGTAAAATTTTGAATGGCTGCATCCAAATCATCTATCCTGGGGTTACCGGGTATGTTGTGGTAAACTATATCTTGAAAATTAGTCCAGTTTGTAGTTTTTAAAGTTGTATAAGTATATTTCTGGTAACACATTATTGGTAGCAATATCAAAGATAACTGGATTGTGATCACTGCTAAGAGTATTAATTGTAAAAACATCGGTGTGAGCCGAATTAACTGCAAAGCCGATGTCCAAAATGTTATTAGTGCTATAGGTGTTGAAATGAATTGGAGTGTCGGGGGCGATAATATCCAATGCAGACCCAACAGCCCAATTGCATAGAATATTACCATTTGTGTTTGACCTGCCTGGATTCCAGCTCTGGTGTTTGGCGTTGAAATCACCGAATAGAAAGGCTTTGTTGTTATGATTGAGAATTGTATCTGATTCCGTAGTATAAATGGAGCCGTGTGGAGGTCTATAGATACACGCCACAGTAATATTTGTGTTTTTTCCTGCTGGTATGACAACCGATGTATTTTCAAAGGTGTGTGAGGTACTAACTATGGCGTGGTGCCTAATGGAATTTTTTACAAAGATGGCAGTGCCACCTCCTCTATTTGTTGTACGATTACTTCTGTGACAAGTGTAGTTTGGAATGCTAACTCGGTCCGAAGGACGAAGATGAGTTTCTTGGATCCCGATTAGGTCAGGATGATAATCTAAAATACAGTCTTTAAGCTCTTCAATGCTTCTTTTCAAGCTGTTAGCATTCCAGCTAAAAAACCTGAGAGAGTTCCTGTTCGCGTAATTATTGAATTTTAATTTTAAATTTTATCTTGAAGGATGGACAGCATTTGTCCCCACTGCGTCATCATTTGAGCCATCTGAGACATCAAACTTGCTGTGCCGACTGATTCATGTTTTGTATTCTTCTTATCTGCAGCTGAGTACAGTTGTGGGGTGGTGTGGAGTTCTGGGCGCGTGCACCGGTGTTTATCTGTCGTACTGGTTTTGTTGGTTGATTTTTCTTGTTGTTTGTGTTGTTATGGGGATTCTTGGGGCATCCTGAATAATTTGCAGGGTGCGGTCCACTGCAATTTGCACATTTAGCTGGGGCTTTAATGAGTTTTTTACAATCAGAGGTGAGATGACCCCCTGAACATTTCAAACATCTAGGTGCTCTGTTACAAAACCTAGATTGGTGATAGAACTCCTGGCATCTATAGCACTGAGGAGGCATTTTAGATTTATTTAGAGGCTCAGGCTTAGCTCTAAAAAATCCTATGTGAGTAATATTGAATATACCCTGATTATCAGGGTTCCTAGGAAGGGTTACCAAAAACAGTGGCATGTTTGCTTGAGTTTTCTTGTTTTTCAACAAGGTGATGTGACTGGGATCGAACCCGAAGCCACGTAGTTCCTGTATGAGTTCGTTTTGATCAAAATCGGTGGGTAACCCTCTGATCACGCATTTTAATTGTTTGTTGTGGTCCATCTCGAAAGTGTGTGACTGCAACTTATGTTCCGCAATGTAAGCTTGGAGCTGTCTATGCTCAATGACTGACTTTGGGAATATGCGGAGTTTCCCGTTATCAAACCGCCCCTCGAGTGGCGTACCCGTGTGCTTGCCTAACAGGTCGAGAAGCTCGGTTGAGTTTTTGCCGGCGTCAATGACGATAGAGGGAACTCGTCTGTTATTGTTGACTAGCGTAAACTCACCATCATCTACATTCGAAGGATCATCGCCGGTATCGGCTGAACCTGACTGCTGGTAGTTGAAAAATGGAGAGTATTTAAGCTGTTGAAGGGCTCAGTGTGCTCGTCCAATCAGGGGACTGCGAGTCGTTAGTGGGCGTAACCGAAGTTGGTGAGGGTTCTCAGATTCGCGTGTAACATTACAACAATCAGGCAAACTATCAGAAAAATTGCAACTAATTTCTTTAAAAACATTGATGAACACGACAATTCTTCTATTAACGAAATTTCCCCCTACTTTTCTCACTTCTCTGTCAGAAGACCAAGAGATATCTTGGTAAATCCTGACTGATTAAATTTTTTCTCAAATTTCTCTGATAAACTTTCCAAATTAGCCAAACTTTCTCTCGACAAATCATATCGCTTCCTCTATCGTACAGTTTTTTCAGAACACATTTTATGTTAATTTTTATTCATGGAGAAATTGTTTGGAGGACTTAGCCCTGTCGGGCTCTAATCTCCTATCGGCTGCTTCTACCTTCGGTTTTTGCTGCACCCGGATTGGTCAGGCTAGCTCCGCCCCCTAAAGATCCGTATTTTTCACTGTTTTTGAGCTCTTTAAAGAGCTATTTTCTGTTTAAATTTAAACTTTTATAATATTTTTATTTTAATTTTTCTATACTCCTAAAGTAGTTTTTCTTTATTTTTAGTATTTTAATTACACTGGGCAATAGTAAAATGTTTTAAAGGCATCATAAATTACCCCGATAGGAGATTAGAGCCCGACAAGGCTAAGTGCTCCAAACAATTTCTCCATGAATTAGTGAGGGATCAGTGAGTGAAAAAGTTTGTCAGAGTCGGGGAGGGCGAGAGCCACTCTCCTTATTGGTCGAGCAGGTCGCCTCCGATTGGAGGGATGAGATGCTCGGAGAAGATGGAATGTGAGAATGGTGAAAATGAAAAAATAAGAGGAATTTGGTTGAAAAGTAGGAATGGAAGTAATTAAAGTAGGATATTACGAGGTCTATTAAAAGAGGGATCAGGGTCATAGATTTCTATCTTACGGAGAGTTCTGTTATCAATAAGGGGGATGTTAGTAAAGAAGTTAGTTGAAATTCGTTTCATGAATTCCCGATTGATGTCTTAGAGTGTGAATCGTATTTGATTCTCAATGTATTGTATTTTTTTCGCGACTTTAAAAAAAAGGATGTATTTTTAGAATAACATTTTAGCAATAAGCATTTTTAAGATATTCTCCTATATATATCCTCTCAATGTTGTTTGACAGTTTTATGTGTAAAGAAAGGCCAATGTACTATGTGAAATTTAATAAATGATTCCTTTGAAGCATAACAAATGTAAATTTTTATTAAAATTCTATTTAATTGTACTATGTATATTTAAATATTAGTAAGTTTATCCCGTTCACCGCAAAGTAGTGAGATTGGAAATTTGAAATGTTTGTAAGACAAATTCGTAATTCATTTTGCTAGAGTATAAGTAAGTGATGTATAAAATATTTTTCTCTATACTTTGATACATAAATAAAAAAACACTCAAAGCTTATAAAAATTACCCATTTTTTTACAACAGATGAACTTTAATAAATTACTTTAATAATTAATTTCAAAAAGATTTTTGTAATTCAGCTGAATCTCTGTTAGAACATAGATGAAGAGAATATCAGAAACAATTGCTCTCTGTATGTTTATGAGAAATATTAAATCATCATATTGATCTTGTTAATATTTCTATATTAGTACTTGTGGTTATATATATATATACTAGCTGACCCGGCCACGTGTTCTGTGGCTTTGTTTTAATACGTTAGTTCAATATTATCCTAAGCTTTTCAATGCAGTCAAATTAAACTTCATTTATAATTTTGGAGGGTTGAAATAACAAATTATTTTAATTTTGCATTTCATTCATCTCCTATTTGAGTGTAGTATAATGCATTAATTACTAACGAAGTCGTTAGGTAACAACGTATGAAGATTTAATTTTATAAATGTAGTGAATAACGTTGATTCTATGCAATTTTTAAAATTATTTTTATCGTTTGAAAGTATAACAACAAATAATTTTAAACAACTAATCGCTAATCGGTGAACAATATTTTTAGATCACCCGTATTTTGCTAACTCAAATAGATTCAACGGTTTCCGCACACGTAAACATGTAACATCTAGTTGTCCATTCGAGAAACATGGATTTCCTAAGTCCAAGTATTAAGTAAATATTGCTCATGTTTCAGATTCATTTATGGTCATCGCGAAAGCCAAACGAATCGGGAGTAGAAGCCTTTTGAATGGTATTAGAGATTCTGACGGTATCAGTGGAATACGTGGCAACAGATTCCGTAGTAGCAGAACCGAATTTTCGTTTAAACTTTACAGTTAAAGGGTTTGCTTCAAGAAGTTCACGGTATGATTCTTTTGATGATCAAACGTGCACAGTTGCATTATCTAGGTGAATTTAAGTTACGCAGATAATAACCAGGGAAAAAACCGAAGATTACGTGATGACATTCCTGATACATCTAGAGAATTTAAAAAATTGGTTGGAAAATTTACGGTTTTGTTTTCATCAACAATAGTGTCGATTGGTTTAAAAGACGTTGGATCAACTGGCAACAACCCTGTGTCTGGAAGTTTATTTCATCACAATATCAACATTTTTTCTGATTAAGTAACAGGATTACAGAGCCAATAATTATCAAGATAATTATACAGTATATCCGGAAAGGCACTCTCAATCAGTTCCTTTTTGCTTAAATCACATTACAGAAATCGTCTGGTTATTTCATGCATTATGTATTGGGATGAAGTTCTACTTCACCGTTTCCAATATTCAGTAGTTGGTTAGGAAATATTTGCTCAGATTGGTCATCTTGCAAAGGTACTGGCGTGTTTATGGTCAGTTGAAGTGTTTCCTTGTTTCGCCATAAAAACGATTGTTTTAAACAGGCATTCATCTCGTGAGCAAAAGTAGAGCGTGTAATGGCTGCTAATGTCTGTTTGAAATCACCAGACAGTAATACAACAGCAACACCGAATATTGCCATTAAGCTCTATGTAATGCTTTGAGTGAATGTTTATGAGTCATGGAACATTTATCCCTGATCATGACTGAATTCATTTGCAATAATGTAGCCAATCCACTCTTCTTTTCATTGGTGCGCATTGCATCTTGTATTTTATGAATGTTCAATGACAGCTGATGCGGAATGGGCAGTTTTTCCACCATTTAACAAAGTGACAACAATGCCCGAAGATGCAATTTCCTATTGCAATCATATTTTCGCACGACTGCACCTGAATATTTAGTTGCTATAGGGAATGAAAATCCGGAGGTGTGGAACACGAACGCAAAGCCATTTGACCTCATTCCAGCAATATCCAGAAAATGTACGGAAGCTTTTGAAATCCGTATTCAGATTCTCGTTCCCACCCCCCGAGAAGCACTCGGTGCCCCATTTCGACGTCCTTGCCCCTGTAAGTTCAGTCTGTGAAGGGGGACATTACGGTCGGCCGACATTATCCGGCAAAGTTACTGGAGTTTCTAAAATCCGATTTCAGATTATTCTTGTTTTCCATTCAGAAAAACACCTGGAAAGCATTTCTCTCTCCTCAAGAATTTTAAAGCAAGCCCCTTCCACAGTTCAGGCAAAATGCTTTCGTCTGGCATTATTTGACTTAGATATAAGATTATCTTGAATTGGATTGAGAATATTCGGATCAATAGTTCCAAAATACAATCAAGATCCACTTTTTACGTCTCTGCGTCGGCAAGTTAGGTTAAATATTACTGCTTTCCGAGAATATTCCGATCCCCTGGCATTATCTGGCAAAAGTACAGGAATTTCTATATTTCGAATGCAGACTCGCTTAAACCATCTCAAATTACACCAGGAATACACTTTTCTCGAGCAAAGACTTTAAGGGTGAGCTCCCGTCCCGGTTTGCGTAAAAGACGGTCATCCTGAATTATCCGGCAAAGTTACTGTTATTTCTCAGATTGAATATCAGATTCTGATTATCCGTTTTGAAATACACCCCGGACCAAGTTTTCACGATCCAAGGCTTTTAAGGCACTCCCCTTCAACGGTCTGTCTAAAATACGGTCGACTGGCATTATCCGGCAAAGTTATCGAAACTCCTAAAATTCAATTTCAGATTCTCATTTCACACTCCGAAATGCACACTGAGCTGACTTTTGATGCTCCAGCGTGAGCAAGTTCAGTCGCTAGAGAGAATAAAATTCCGGACGCAGGACTCAAATCATATGCCTTTTCTCCTAATTCAGACAATATCTGGCAAGTTTAGTGGAGTTTCTGAAATATGATTTCAAATTATCGTTTCCCGCCCCTAGATACAACTGGAGATTACTTTTGTGCTCCTGAGCCGGCAAGTTCAGCCACTGAAATGGGCATTATGGTCGTCCTGAATTATCCGGCAAAGTTACAGTTATTTCTCAGATTGGATATCAGATTCGGATTATCTATTTTGAGGTACGCCAGGGTTCAAGTTTTCACGATTCAAGGCTTTTAATGTAAGCCCCTGTTATGGTGTGTTTAAAATACGGTCACCCGGCTTTATCCGGCAAAGTTACGGTTATTTTTAGAAACTGCCCCTAAAATCGGATTCCACACCCCAAAATACGGCAGGCACTTAATTTTCGTGCATTTTAGTTTGCAATATCTGCTTCCACAGACACATGAGCAACGCCACATTTTGCGATTATTACCTTACGGGAATCTGGCAATGTGTTTTCCGGATTCTTCACATTTCCGGCAATAAAAAAATTATGGCGTGATTAATTGAAATAAAAACCATCCTATGTTTTAAGTTGGACGAAATGACACACAGTATACAAAATTATATTATGATCGGTTGAGTAGTTTCGGAGTCCATCGCGGACAAACACTATGACACGTATATTTTTATATATATATGATTTATAGACACACACACACAACAAAATGTAAATCTCACATTTTAGTATATGTATTGGGAAAGCTTATCGGCTTCATTAGAACAAACATGCACTTCCATTTATTATGAAAAAATGTCGAAATTATTTACGTAACCGCCCCAAGACTGTAACTGAACTACTAACGCCACCTGGTGGAGATGATGTTAAAATTCTTTCCGTCCTTTGCTCTTTTGTTCTACTTGTGTGTGCGTGTTATTCTGTGTAAATCCTTTTTGTGGTTCTTATTACTTCTGTGATGTAATGTCCGTGTCTGCGTATCAAAAATAAATTCATTTTAGTCAACATAAATGTCAGTACCTTCATAAAAGTAATCGTCGTGTACTAGATTCACTCATGCGGGTCAAAACCATTCCATTAAAAATTATGTGTTTGGAATGATATATATATATATATATTAAGGTTGACTAAGTTTTTTCCTTTCATTTCTCTAAATATAAATGAAAAAATAATATAACCACGCGAAAACGTTTAAATTCGGTCATCACATTTCAGAAATTTAATCCAACATAATGTTTCTGTCTCTAAAAAACGCGATGTTGCTTTCCCTAGGAAACTCCAATTTAAGAGTATCGGCGCTTCACTTGAATAAAACCTCTAAAATATTCCACTATTCGTGCATTAATTCTCATTCTCTATCGTTAGGTATCATAATACTTGGCTAGAATAATCTTTGTGGGATATTTGGGTACTATTAAATATCATCGATTAATAGATGGTATTTGGAATCCGACGTATATTTTGTGGTAAACATTATATTCCTTAAAATTTCATTACATTCATTTTGAATGTGTGGTGACATACTAGTGAAAGTTTCTTTTGCTTCATGTTTATACTTATTAAATGTTCTTGGAGAACAGAATCACACTTTGCTCATAGAAGCACCAGTTCCAAAAAGTTGCCTCGGTCGGGGCAGGTGTTTTTTCCATGATCTCTTAATACTAAACTGGGTTCTCATAGAACCTTATTCAAAACATTCTGGTTAAAATTTCGTGCTAGTTTTTAATTATTTTGCCATGACTTATCACCCTTTTTTACTGAATAATCTGTTCGTTTTCAACTCCTCTGATTCTAAAAAATTTTGGTTGCGTGTAAAATTTGATTCACAGTCAACGTTCGGTGAGTTTGCATTCTCTAACAAAGGAAAAATGAAAATAAACTATGCAAAATTTTAGAATGATAATAAGCACTCGAAGACCGCAAAGCGTTTTCCCCATTTGTGAATAAACACCAAAACCATTCCTGCCTCAGCTATTTCCTTGACAATATTTTCATTCTGATAAGAGTCTGACTCGGATTAAATCGAGCAGTAGTACAGTTGGCTTTTCAGCAAAGTCTGCATAAATATGCTGAAAAGCTTCGAGACCTTGCCTTATTCATAGCAGTTGCATGTTTGATTTTATATTTTTAAACCATTTTACAATACAATTTCCGAAAAATTCTTTTCTAATATATGTGGTTTCAATTTGCTACGAGGTTACAATTCAGCAATTCATCAGCACGTGAAGCTGATAAATTCTTAAAATCAACTACAAGGCATCAATGTCGAATACATGTATTTGCTTTCTTCTTATACCCATACGATGCTCCACTTACTATCTCAAACTATGATAGAAATTTAAAATAATAATATTGTGAAGACGGTGAGCGAGCATGGAATTAAGTTGTTAATAGCTAATTCGTTAAATTGAATAAGTAAAATTCTTGGTGCCTGTAAAAGCGTAAAATCATTAAGAGTAATTAAAGGAAACCTTTACCATAACTCTCATCTAAATTTCTCGAATCGTATACGACAAATAAAATTGACTTTTCGATACCTAATTAATCTAAAAAATTGTGTAAGGATTTTTTTTTAGTTGTTTTTAATATGCGAAGAAATTTCTTCCAAAGAAAGAGAAAAAGAAGCATCTCTGTTATTAAGAGATTTAAATACTTTTGGGTAATTCAAAGCAATGACCTTGTAAATAAGCATGGGAATACTACTAAGTTATGCAATTTAGATAAAATTCAAAAAATTACGTTTAGACTTACTTAAATTTCAATGACTCCTCTTGATTAATATTAAATCATAAAAACTATAAGTAGCTGGTTTGGTTTCGGTTATTTAATTTTATTTTGCACTAGCTG